>QODF01000041.1:4129356-4332105 GCA_024372805.1 Oostethus manadensis
ATACACACACACACACACACACACACGCATACACACGCACACACACGCACACACGCACACACACACACACACACACACACACACACACACATAAAAGCAATACAGCTCATCACCCTGAACACACCATCCCCACTGTCAACATGGTGGTGGCAGCATCATGGTTTTGGCCTGCTTTTCTTCAGCAGGGACAGGGAAGATGATTAAAATTGATTGAGAGACGGATGGAGCCAAATACAGGACCATTCTGGAAGAAAACCTGGTGAAGTCTGCAAAAGACCTGAGACTGGGACGGAGGTTTGTCTTCCAACAAGACAATGATCCAAAACATTAATCAAAATCTACAATTGAAAGGTTCATAAATAAACATATCCCGGTGTTAGAATGGCCAAGTCAAAGTCAAGACCTAAATCCCATCGAGGATCTGTGGAAAAAAACTGAAAACCTCTGTTCAAAAACGCTCTCCATCCAACCTCACTGAGCTCGAGCTGTTTTGCAAGGAGGAATGGGCAACAATTCCAGTCTCTCAATGTGCAAAACTGATAGACAAACCCCAAGCGACTTACAGCTGTAATCGCAGCAAAAGGTGGCGCTAAAAAGTATTCACTTAAGGGGGCTAAATAATTTTGCACGCCCAATTTTTCCAACTTTTGTTAAAAAAGTTTGAAATATCCAATAAATTTTGTACCACTTCATGATTGTGTCCCAATTGTTGATTCTTCACAAAAAATTACAGTTTTATATCTTTATGTTTAAAGTCTGAAATGTGGCAAAAGATTGCAAAGTTCAAGGGGGCCGAATACTTTCACAAGGCAGAACTTAGAAATGGTCATGTTTTTTATTCATTAAAAAAATAAAAACATGGCACAGTGTGTTTGACATGTTTAAAAGATTACTTAAATCACATAGTCTGCTGCTCAAAGCCTCATTATTTTATTGTTTTGTGAATGATTTGTACTCACAATTTCCCATCCTTGAAAGAGCGGACAAAGATGCTTTCCTTCTTTATTGTGATGTCATCATGGCAGTCAGGGGAGATGACCTTAGTACACAGAAACAAGAGACAGTGCAGAGGTCAGTGTGTGTGCCTGTGTGTGTGTGTGATATTGAATTTAAAAAGGGGGGGTGGGGGGGCCGATATGAGTGAATGACTAAAGACTTCTGCAAAGGCCGTTCTGATAGATGACAACAAAATCCAGGGCTTTATGATGAGTAGTGTGGTGTAAAGGTTGTGCACCATTCACTGCATGTGGCTCTGTTGGTTACTAAAGTTGAACAGCACACTCAAGAGCCTAACCCAAGGGAGGAGGCAGCGCTGCATGTTCCTGCTCTCACTATTTACGACAAAACAACATAATGTTTCTGAATATACACATTTACTCAGGTACCTTTTTTATAGTCTAACAAACACAGCACCCTGCTAGCATGCAAGCCAATGAACAAGTGTTGTTATAATCCACTAGCAAGTACACACTATGCAGCTCCATCATCTGTTGCAAACAACAATGCTCTCTTTTGTTCTGTGCACATTTTGAGGACACAGTAGAGTGTAATTCCCTGGGCTATCACAAGGAGGCAGCATGGCGCTCAGCCACCAGCTGGCCAACAACAACAAACACTGTAGGAGGGGCTCTGCTGACTACACAGTTAAAGGGGCAGCTTTCTCCACCCTCTCCCATTCTCCGACATCTAGTAGGAACTCTTACATAAACAAAGAGGGCTTGTCACCATTTCACTGTGCACTATTACTGGTGGAGCATTAAATGTGGGTGGAGAAGAACTACTTGCAACAACAGAAAGACTGTGCCGTATTTTTTAGTGTAAAAATTGTGAGAAAGCAGTATCCACAGCATTTTTATATTTTACAATTCAGAAATGCTTGGCAGCTCCTGGGCTTTTTTTGGCTATCAGCATCTTGAATGCAGCATCCCACAGTGAGTACTTTCTCTGCCAAATCTCTAAGACGGCTGATAAAAGATAAGATGGTACAGCCCTGTGAGATCAGCATCTCTGATGTCTGTTACAACGATGAAGCGGAAGACAAGTAAAGGAAGAGGCACTGTGAGCTCACCAAGGCCGGGTACCACGTGCTCTTCTTTTTATCGCCAGCGGCCACTCCCTCCACACACACCACCTTGCCGAACAAATCTTCATTCTGTCGCTGGTCGCTCTCCTCTTCTTCACTGGAGGATGAAGACAAGTCCTCCTCTTGGCTGTGGGATGAAAACCAACAACTACTGAACGGGCTACACACTCAAAAAGGTATCACATGCATATACACTTAGTGAACAGTTTCCAAAATGTTTTTATATGAATAATGTGGCAAGAATTTTACTAAAAAGCATTGTTGTTGACTGTTGAATAAACATAAAAAAATTTAATTTATACTTTAATAAATACTCAGTTTCCAATTGCCTTGAGCACGACACAAATCTCTTTACTGCGTGGGTGTGTAGTTATTTGTGCTGTGTAATGCCTGTAAGACAATAGTATCAGAATGAAAATGTGTAAAATATCAACATTAGTACTATATAGAGATGTCAAAACACGACACAAGATCTAGCAAACTTAAATCGTGACAATATTTTTGATTACAGAAAATCTATCTTGCGGGAAATGGGCAGCCAGGAGTCTAACAGACTGAAGTATGGTATGGCTACTGTGAATGCTAATACACATAATATGGAAGTGGCTGTGCACCAGGCATGACTGAAACTGCACATTAGGTGCACACACGGTAAACCTTGCAATACAACCTACCTCGATGTTCCCTGCGTCACTCGCTTGTGATGTGGGCTGCTGCGATATTAATGTTTAAGCAAAAGCTGCAGTGATTATATGTTATATTAGAGTTACTTAAGACTTGTTAGATCAAAATACGATCGTATATTGCGCATGACTTAAATCAAAATGTGATATGATTTTGAAAATTCAATACTTCCTGGTACAGCACTCTGAGCATCACGGGAAATGTAGCATTATTTTTATCAGAAACACTGCTGACCAACTTTATGGAGATGGAATTTAATTTTCAAACAGGATTTGGCACCTGCACACAGTGCCAAAACTACCAGTACCAGGTTTAGGTCCACGGTATTCCTGTCTTTAATTGGCCAGCAAACTCTCCTGACCTCAGAAAATCTATGGGGTATTGTCAAGAGGAAAAGGAGCCCCGACCAAGTATTGAGTGCTGTATGCGCTGTGTTTGTTCATACTTTTCAGTTGGCAATTTCTAAAGTTTAATAATTTATTTCATTTATTTTCTGATACTGAATTTGGGATTTTCATAAGCTTTCAAAATTAAATAAACTAAACTATTTGAAACATATTGGTCTGTGTGTAATGAATGTAAATAATATACTGTGTTTCCTCGCTACATTGCGGTTGGTTCACCTTTTGTGGCCTGGCAGAATTTTGCATATGTCGTCTCATTAGGAGCATGCCCCGACGTTGTCAGGCATGCGTACAAGCATGTGGGGGCCACACAAACTACTGGGAATCATTTTGAGTTGCTACAATGACATTTTGGCAAAATGGAATCTGCTGAATCTTGCAAACTCAACTAGGGGTAGTAATTTATACCTCAACAAAGTCCTGTGTTGAGCCTTTTAACAGCATGCAGTGGAGAGTAACGCCTGGCTGTTCAGTAATTAGTATCTTTGGATAGATGAGGCAGCTCATTCAGCCTTAACTTGCCTCTAAATGCGATCATGCAAGCAGCATCAGCGAGCAAACAGATCCCCCACCCACCCTTTCGTTCTCCCTCACTAGACCACTTTCTGCACACACAAGTGCGCACACGTGCACACAGTCTAGCGTGAAGAGTAAATCTGCCTGGCTGCTGTTACAGCTACTACTTCAACAACACCGTGTAAACCATAAATCAAAGTCATTAACAAAACACTCTTGCTCCTCAATGAAGCAAAGCTTTAGTTTATGTAATGACAATTGTTCCTTGTACGATGAACGGTGTTGGGAAAGTTTAGTCACCACTGACATGACATAAAAAAACCAACCTGTAAAATGCGCTTGGTTTCTTTTCTTCAAAAAACAAACAAAAACACACACTGCTGTATAACAAATGGTCTTTACCATTCGACAAGGAATTATCTTATTTTATCTGTCTGTACAGTGAGGGAACGATGCAAAACTAAACGGCTTAGTGGGATTTAAGAAAACTTTAGGAAAAAAAGAAGCAGCTTATACACCGGAAATTACCTTTCTTTCCTCTAACAAACTGGTGCCTTACAGCAGTGTTTATTATATTAACACACAGGAAATAACGTTAAAAAAAGCTGACCAATCACAGCCTGTGAATAGTCTGCATTGTTGCAGATCAAGGACATTTTTGGAGGTGTAAATGTGTACGTTAGAAGGTCTGTATAGGAAACAAAGCACATTATAGGAATATCTATTACAGCTTATTTAGCAGGCCAATAAAAAACAACCTATGGGCACAAACAGGTTTGTGGAAGTGCATAGCAACACCGAATGTACACTTCCAATCCGTTTCTCATGATCTGGGATATATGAAAAACAAAGTATCTGTCTTGAAAAATCTGTACAAACACAGTGAAAAAAATTTAAAAAAATCACGTTGGCTGTGTAACAATTATCTGGCTGACCCCGTCAGGTATCCATTAGTTGCTGAGCAACATTATTGTTAAGAAAAAAAATACATGAGCTTTAATATTTAGCCCAGGCATTAAAACAGCTTATGCAAAAGTACATAGACATGTGGGCGTTTGAAAAATAATTTAAGTTATACCGTAGTGTAGTTGATATTTCAATGCTTACAATACTAACGTTTGTGGACAGTTTTTACATACACTCTTCACAGGCATGAATGTCATATTTTTGGGGGTTTTCTTGGACTCATCCATTGCTGCGAGTATGATGCCAAACAAATCTTATTCATGCTGGCAAAGAGAAACTATCAGCTGCATGGTCACTAACGAGTAGTTCATAGTGCTCGGCCTTGTCAAGCCAAAATGCATTCTGAAACCTCCAGCACCATTTAGCAAAAGATCTCTGTAAATGTTAAGGCATTATACTCGACTCAGGTTCCGGGGGGAACCTGGTGCCTTCCACAGCTAAGAAAGGATGCTCATCTCATCCGATTAATATAACTATTTTTCGCGTTATTAGTTTAGCCGTCTGACTGTCACATGTGACGTCCGCTTCCGATTTTGCAAATCGGTAATGCCATTAATTCAGCAATTCCAGGCATGCAGTATTTAAAGGATCAATAACTTTTCCTAAGTGCGTGTGATGTTTTACTGACATTCTGATATTTTTATAGTCTGAATAACAGCTGTGTTCATTTAGTAAAGCGACTGACGGTTAAACAAATGAGCTATTATGGCTAATCTGCACCTGCTGATTTAAGGCTACAGTTTAATTTACACATATTACCTGCAAGTACATTTGCTGTCATTGTTTAAATGAATATTCAGTTTACATCCATACAAGATGCAGAAATTGAGTTTATTTCAGTAGATGACAGAATAAGAAGAAGAACAAGAGCTTGTGTAGTGCGATTACGAAACTAAAGTAATGCTATGAGTGGTCACAACTAAAATTGATGAGTAGTCAGCAATAGGGGTGTAACGGTACATTAAAATGTAATTTCGGTTCGGTAGTGCTCGGTTTGGTTAATTTTTGGTACAAAAAAGAAAGACAAATTACTTCAAATACTTTCATTTGAAAGAAAAAATGCACTTGAAAAAATGAACACTTAGCAGCAACAGCCTGAATATGACAAATGTAACTATTCAAGTTTTGGGCTTAAAAAAAAAAAAAAAACTTCTCCACATTTTCTGCAGAAAGCACAGTGTACAGTGGCACCAGTGAAAATATCTCCAGCAGTGGAGAAAACCCGCTCACTAGCAAAAGAGGTAGTGAGCTGAAGCTATCAGTGTTTGCACTAAGCTGGGTTTTCTTTCTCGTAGATGTAACATTCACTGCCAGATGATACCGTTTTAAGTGCACTAACATGTTAGACGTGTTTCCTGCAGCAAATCCGATCTCCGTGGAACAATGTCGACACACAACTTTGGATTTATCCACTTGCCTTTGTCCATCCGTAATTTTAACAGGGAAGCCAAAGTGTTCCCAAACTGGAGACCGTAGTGAGATGTGAGTGTCTTCCAGCTCAGGCTTCCTGTTAGCTACTAATGTTCCTCACGCTCAGTCAGTAGTGTGCGACACATAGAAGAGTCCATGCGGAAACTCGGCCAGGACTTTAGTTCCGCGTGGCGTGCTTGGATCACTCTAGTAATAAATTTAATCAATCATCAGACTGTTTTTTCTTTTAAACACACATCACTTGTGCTTCTGAAAGCCCAAACTTCTGTTGCTATGTGCTAGTGTGGAAAATGATGCTTGCAAGCACATCAATACATTCTTTCCTGTTGATGCTGGACAAGTGTGGATGTGTGCATTATGTCCTCAGAGACAATAACTAAAAACTATTAATGTTCTGTATTTTGTCTGTAATCTCTATTCAGGCACCATTCTTAACACTACAAACTGTAGTGTTAAGGAAGACGAGCTAAAGTGCAGCTGAGACTCTTCCAAGTCACCGTTGCATCAATGCCATTAGCAAGTGTGTCGGAATGAGATTATTAAGTAGAGTGTGCTCCTTATAATCGTAGTGATGTCCTTTGCCAAAACCCTGAACCCTGAAGCAGTTTCTTTTCCCACATGAAAACTGCAGACTGAAGTAAGCATATCAGAACACAACACATCCACCCAAAACTGAGTGAATTTTCCTGCTCCTGGCCCCAGAGATTTTTTTTTTAAGATGGAAATGAGAGTGAGTTTTTGCTATCAAGTTACTTAGAATGAGGGGAGTCTTTTTCTAAACAGTGAGGGTTGGCAGAGAACATCTCACATGATTTCCATCTCCAAAATTCTTCAAATTTTGTCACAATCTGAGTAATGTTTGAATGATATGAAAAAAGGTGAGGAGGGTACTCACATTGGGTTGGATCGTCGGCCCCTGTTACCCTTCTTGCCTATAACAGGAGTCCCAAAGTGCTCAGGGTTGGTGAGGGGAAGTCTGTCTAGCGTCTGCAAAGGAACCAAACAACAGCGGAGTCAATATATTTACATGACAACTAGTTTGACTCATTGAAACCAGTCATTTCAAATACTACATATGCACAATATTTTACAAATGTATTTTGCATTTCAGCAACCACTCTATTATATCCTTGAGGGACAATACTGTGGAAATTAAACTATAACTTATGAGTAATTAATAACGTGCCACAAGACCTATACCAGGTGATGAGGCAATGCACAAGATTGGGTCCACGAAAAAAAATTAGAGGAACACTTTTTAATCAGAGTATAGTAACATATCAGTCAAACTTCTGGGATATTGATCTAGTCAGTTAAGTAGCAGAGGGGGTTGTTAATCAGTTAATGAAATCAACAACAGGTGCATCAGCGGGGCAACAATGAGACAAACCCCAAAACAAGAATGGTTTTCCAGGTTGAGGCCAGTGACTCCTCATCTCTTTTGGCTGATTTTTTACTGACTGACTTTTTACTGCTGTAGTTTTCATTTGACTTGGCTCAACGTCTCTGTTGATAGCATGGTGGATAGCAGTACCTGGACCACCAGAATTGGCAACTACGCCACTGGCGCCCTGTGCTCTTCACCGATGAGAGAAAGCTCAACTTGAGCACATGTGACAGACGTGAAAAGGTCTGGAGATGCCGTGGAGAACCTTATGCTGCCTGCAACATCATTCAGCATGACCGGTTTGGTGGTGGGTCAGTGATGGTCTGGGGAGGCATACCCCTGGAAAGACGCACAGATCTCTACAGGTTAGATAATTGCACCCTGACTGCTATTAGGTATCAGGCTGAAATCCTTGGACCCATTGTCAGAACCTACGCTGGTGAAGTGGGACCTGGGTTCCTCCTGTTCCTTGACAATGCCCGACCTCATGTGGCTAGACTATGCAGGCAGATCCTGGAGGATGAAGGAATTGACACCATTGATTGGCCCCCACGTTCACCTGACCTAAACCCAATAGAACACCTCTTGGACATTATGTTTGGGTTGATCCGGCATCGCCAGGTTGCTCCTCAGACTGTCCAGGAGCTCAGTGATGCCCTGGTCCAGATCTGCGAGGAGATTCCCCAGGACACCATCCGTCATCCCATTAGGAGCATGCCCAGACGTTGTCAGGCATGTGTACAAGCACGTGGGGGCCACACAAACTACTGGGAATCATTTTGTGTTGCTACAATGCCATTTTGGCAAAATGATGTCTGCTGCATAATTTTTTTACTTTAATTCTTGGGATGTCTTTGATTTCCCCCCTCTATAGGGTGATCATTTTCATTTCCATCAAATTATGTGGCATCATTGTGTTACTAATACATCACCTACTTATTATCAAGAAAGATATTTAAGATCGGGCCGCACGGTGGTCGAGTGGGTAGCACATTGGTCTCACAGTCAGGAGGTTCAGGGTTCGAATCTCTGTTGGGCATCTCTGTGTCGAGTTTGCATGTTCTTCCTGTGCGTGTGTGGGTTTTCTCCGGGTACTCCGGTTTCCTCCCACATTCCAAAAACATGCATCTTAGGTCAATTGGCGACTCTAAAATGTCCATCGGTATAAATATGAGTGTGAATGTTTATTTATATGTTCCCTGCAATTGACTGGCGACCAGTCCAGGGTGTACCCCGCCTCTCGCCCAAGCATACCCGCGACCCTAATGAGGATAAGCGGCATAAAAAATGAACGAATGAATGATATTCAAGACCATTTGATCATTAGATCTGATGTGTTTTCAAAGTGTTCCTTTAATTTTTTTGAGCAGTGTATATGCAGTGTATACTGTGCATTTCTGTGTACCCACACTGGCTAAAGAAAAAGAAAAAATATATACTCTTTAAATATATATACTTTAAAACAATTTAAAGCTGTTCTGAAGAAATGGAGTTTGATGAAGCCTTGGCAGTTGATTCAACTAATTCCTACAAGTGTTCCAATTTCTGGAGTACTTACTACCTGCTTTGTCTGCACAAAAATGGTGTTCAGAACACAATGTGGTACTATACTTTTTTGAACATCAGCTGAATAGCATTGTACTGAAGAAAGTAATCTGTTGCTACAAAAATGGCAAGAAAAAAGGGAATTGACAATGGAAGAGAGGCAGACCATCTTAACACTTAAAAAATGAAGGTTTTTCCTCCAGAGAAATTGTGTTCTAAAACTTCTGACCTGTAGTGTATATGCATATAGTTATACACAACATAATCCAAATACACAAGGAAAATCAATTAGCTCAAAAAGAAGTGGGCCGAAGAAAAACATATTTATTCCTACCCCTTTTTCATACATAAATTACATGATCGCTACTATAACTGAAATACCTTATCTCTTTATAACAACATAACACTAGAGCCAGTTACGTTAATACAACATGTAATAAGTTATCATTACAATGTACAGTATATACAATATACATACGCACGCAACATACACATACACAGTGGGGCAAAGTATTTTCAACAGCCACCAATTGTGCAAGTTCTCCCACTCAAAAAGATGAAAGAGGCCCGTAATTTTTATCATAGGTATACTTCAACTGTGGAAAAGTTTGGTAAGTTTTGTCAATAACAAAAGTTCATAATACTAGGGTTATATAACTTTGGTTGGCAATGACAGAGGTCAAACGTTTTCTATAAGTCTCCACAAGGGTTTTACACACTGTTGCTGGTAGTTTGGCCCATTCTTCCATGCAGATCTCCTTTAGAACAGTGATGTTTTGGGGCTGTCGCTGGGCAACACAGATTTCCAACTCCTTCCAAAAATGTTCTATGGGGTTGAGATCTGGAAACTGGCAAGGCCACTTCAGGACCTTGAAATGCTGCTTATGAAGCCACTCCTTTGTTGCCCGGGCGGTGTGTGTCGGATCGTTGTCATGCTGAAAGACCCAGCCACGTTTCATATTCAATGCCCTTGCTGAAGGAGGTTTTAACTCAAAATTTCACTCAAAATCTCACAATACATGGCCCCATTCATTCTTTCCACGGATCAGTCTTTCTAGTCCCTGTGCAGAAAAACAGCCCCAAAGCATGATGTTTCCACCCCGTTGCTTCACAATAGGTATGGCGTTCTTTGGATGCAACTCAGCATTCTTTCTCCTCCAAACACAATCAGAGTTTTTACCAAAAAGTTCTATTTTGTTTTCATCTGACCATATGACATTCTCCCAATCCTCCCGTAGATCATCAAACTGCTCTCTAGCAGACTTTAGTCAGGCCCGCACATGTACTAGCTTAAAAGCAGGGGGACACGTCTGGCACTGCTGGATTTGAGTCCCCACGGGGTGAAATCTTGTGTGGAGCCCAAGATCGAGGGAGATTATCAGTGGTCTTGCATGTCTTCAATTTTCAAATTTCTCCCACAGTTCATTTCTTCACACCAAGCTGCTTACCTATTGCAGATCCAGTCTTCCCAGCCTGGTGCAAGTCTACAATTTTGTTTCTGGTGTCCTTTGACAACTCTTTTGTCTTGGCCATAGTGGCATTTGGAGTCTGACTGAGGTTGTGGACAGATGTCTTTGATACTGATTATGAGTTCAAACAGGTGCCATTAATACAGGTAACAAGTGGAGGACAGTAACTTCTTCTCTTAAAGAAGAAGTTACAGGTCTGTGAGAGCCAGAAATCTTGCTTTTTTTGTAGGTGAACAAATACTTATTTTCCACTAAAATTTGCAATTTTTTTTTAGAAATCAACGTGATTTTCTGGATTGTGTTCTCATTCTCTCTCTCATAGTGTAACTGAAAATTACAGTCCTCACATCTTTTTAAGTGGGAGAATTTGCACAATTGGTGGCTGACTAAATACTTTTTTTACCCACTGTATATGCATTATTGTATATATTAATTATTCAATTACACACTATACACCTTATCAATACTATGTCATTACTCATTATATAATCACATACCATACCCATCAAATATTATGACTAATTCTTTGAGTTATCTATAATTTGTATGCATATATGATAATTGTATATAACCTTCTTTCTTCTTTTCCTTTCATCTTATCCCTGCTTATCCCATTTAATAAAGTCGGTTTATTAGTACCAGATTTGGCCCCTGAAGACCAGGTCGCCCAGACACCCGCCCTCGACCACTGCCCAAATCACAAGGATTTAGGGTGAGGAGCTCGGCCATCCGGGAGGAGCTCAGAGTAGAGCCGCTGCTCCTTCACATCGAGAGGAGCCAGTTGAGGTGGCTCGGGCATCTAGTCCGGATGCCTCCCGGGCGCCTCCCTGGTGAGGTGTTTCGGGCATGCCCAGTCGGGAGAAGGCCCCCGGGAAGACCTAGGACACGCTGGAGGGACTATGTCTCACAGCTGGCCTGGGAACACCTTGGTGTCCTCCCGGTGGAGCTGGAAGAGGTCGCTGGGGACCGGGAAGTCTGGACTTCCCTACTGAAGCTGCTGCCCCCCCGACCCGGAGCCGGATAAGCAGAGGAAAATGGATGGATTGGTAGATGGTTTATTAGTACTGATGGTAGTAATTACTTTGGATATAACGTGTCATGCATTAAAAAAAAGCTAAATGTTTTGTGGACGTGCTGCCAGAGAGGGTCTGCTCTTGAGCAACACAACCACTTCTCACTAAGTGTCCTATGCTGTGCAATAAGTGACAAAATTTTGGAGGTCTACTGAGAGAAGATAGATGATCTGCAACAGAGCCTACACTTGCCCGATCTAATCTGCTAATTATATATTGTATTTGACTGGAATAATAAAACTTCATTTAATGAAGTCAAAAAAACAACGCAGGTGTGTTTTGAAATGTTTACTGTCCCACAAATGACACTTAAATATATTATTGTCAAGATTAAATATAGCACTGTAGTAAAGAATAAATCACTGTTGTGATCATATAATAATAATAATAATAATAATAATAAAAACACAGATCACTGTTTTTATCTTGCCTCTGTTTAATTACACAAGGGCTGTCCAGCTTCCAGAGATTACCCTTGTCCCACACTTCGGAAAGCAGTGTGCGTTTTGCCAGGAAAGCGAGTGTGTCCAAGCTCTAACCCTAACCCAAAAAAGCCAAGAAGGCCTTCTTGGCTTTTTTGGTCGAGGGCTGGGTTGCTTTATGAGAGCTCACTCCCCCGCTTGGCGAATGCTTTGGTTGATGGCTTGTAATTAATTACCAAATAAATGCATGATGCAAAAAGGACTTAAATGCACACCTTTACTTGCGAAATATAGCAACCATGTCACTAAATTGTCAACACACATCTTTATGTATGAGGTGTGTTATGGAATGCAACCGGTGCTTGAAAGCTGGTGCTTAGACAAATGCGATGAGCGTCAAAAAAACCTCTCAGTGATTAAGGCCATATCCAGACAAATATGGATATTTTTAAAAACTGTACATCTGCCCCTTCTCCGGTGTCAAAAAAAGATTTCTATCCAACATTTAAATAAAACTATTTAAATCCACACAAATCCTTATACGCATACGTAGGCTGTCATGCGCATGCCAAAGCAAGGGGACCATGAAGGAAAAGCAGAAAAACCTCACAAAAATATTTTTATAAACAATAAAACAATCTTAAAAACAATAGCAACCATGGTGATAACCACATTCTCAACACCACTCAGAATGACTGCGCAAAATGGGCAAAAAGACAGGAAACGCCAGATAAAAGAAAAACCAGAACCTCATGAACGATGACAGCCCAGATGACACTTGTAACAAATCCACACAAAGGTGGCAGTTCACATTAATCTGCTGCAACAGAATGACTGCATCAGAGTGAAGCAAATAGATTGAGGTGATATCAGTGATTAACACAGCCATGCAACCCGAATCACACCCCCTCCACGAGCCTAAACTAAGGAGACCCCAAAAATCTACTGCCTCCCAAGCACCCCAGAGAGGGGGGGCCCAACCTGTCCCCCCAGAGGCAACAGTGAGTCCTCCCCAAATAGGGCCAAAATAGCCAGGGAAAGGTCCCAGGGAGCCAGGGATGGCAGCCGCCGACCAGCAAGGCACTAGCGTGCAAGCCACCGGGCCGAGGAGGCCCCTGTCACCCCACACCCTGGGAGATCATGTCGCCACAGAAAGCATACACCCTGATGCCACAGTCAAGCTCCCCAGAGTTCCTGAGCTGTGCCCCCTGTTCCTCCATACTCTCTGCCTGGTAGGGGGTAGGGAGACGGCCAGTCCAAGGCCCCCACTCCGACCTCAACCCCACTGCACACATACCCATCTCATTCAACAGACGACGCCCTCAACCCGGCGATGCAGTCGGCCAATCCGTGAGCCAACAGACCAACCCTTACACCCCCAGGCTGTATCCAGGAAACAGAAGTGTACCCGCCTACCAAGCATCACCCATCCCGCTCCCAAAAGTGAGTGTGTGGTGCCTGTGTTTCTATGTATTATGATTAAGTGACCTAGGACACGCTGGAGAGACTATGTCTCACAGCTGGGTTGGGAACGCCTTGGTGTTCGCCCGGTGGAGCTGGAAGAGGTCACCAGAGACCGGGAAGTCTGGACTTTCCTACTGAAACTGCTGCCCCTGCGACCCGGGCCCAGATAAGCGGAGGAAAATGGAATGGAGTGAATGAGTAAGTGTTGACAAAGATGGGGTGCTCGCAGCCCCAGGGCACCACAGAAAGCGACTGTGTTTGTGAAGACACTTAGTGTCCCATTCTAAACAGCTAATCACCTGGGTTAAAGGAATGAACTGTTGCCAAGGGGTCCTAAGTTATGTTTTCTGATGAAAGTAAATTTTGTATGTCCTTTGGAAATCAGGGTCCCAGAGTCTGGAGGAAGAAAAGAGAGGCACACTATCCACGTCGCTTGAGGTTCTGTGTAAAGTTTCCTCAGTCAGTTATCAGTCATGTGTTTTCTGATATCCCAGGTCAGTGCAGCAGTCTACCAGGATGTTGTAGAGCACTTCATGATTCTTGCTGCAGACCAACATTATGGAGATGAAATTTCATTTTCTAACAGGACTTGCCACCTGCACACAGTGCCGAAACTACCAATATTGGGTTTACGGCCCACAGTATTCTTGGCCCTAAATGGCCAGAAAACCCGCCAGACCTCAACCCCGTACAAAATCTATGGGGTACGGTCAAGAGGAAAATGCAATATGCCAGACCCAACAATACACTGCCGGTCACTATCTGAGCAACTTTGGCTCAACACCGGAGGAGTGCCACAGACTGATTGACTTCGTGCCATGCTGTATTGCAGCAAAAGGAGCCCTGACCAAGTACTGAGTGCTGTACATGTTCAGACTCTACAGTTGGCCATTTCAATCCTTTTCTTATTGGTCATAAGTAATAAGATTTTTTGAGGTATTGAATTTGGGATTTTCGTTAAATTTCTGTTATAATTATCAAAATTAAATGATACAATTTGAAAATTTGAGAACAAAATGTAAACCGGTCAGAGCTGTTCATCCTGGCTTTATAGCAAAGCGACGAGAGTACCAGCCGCACGGCTGCTAGAACTAGCACCCCTTGGAAAAGAAAGATTCCAGATGTTGTTCACCACCAAAATCAGAACAGGGACGAGTAAAGAGAGGCTTGCAGGAGGGTCAAAGTTTGTTTCCTACACTTGACCGCCCAGTTGAAACTAATGATGTGCACTCCAGGAGCACGGGAGCTGATGTGATGATGCAGGCTCTGGGGGCGTCGTGATCTTGCTTCCCGGCATGTACAGTGCCTTTTACTGGGGCAGAATTTCTGGATTCAGGCAACAAACTCCGCAAAGTCATCTTTGGGTCAGTGCATACTGTCACGATGTGGGACGGTGATCTGTTGGTGATAACCTCATGACCTGGCGATGCAGAGTCAAGACCCAGTGCAGGTAAAAAGTATTTTTTTTTACTCAGCCCCAGAGCAGAGAAAGAAGGCTTGGAGTAGGTGCGTAGACAAGCAGGGACCAAACAAAATGCAAAAACAAACCAATGACGAGGCTGGGTGAGCTAAATAATCAGAACCAAAATGAGCGGCGGGTGCATGAGAACAAAAAGGTAAAACCGTCAGAAAAAGGAACAGAACAAAAACAAAAGCAATACAAAATAAGAGCACAAGACCGGAACTAAGGCTTAAAAGATAAAAAATAAAACCGTCACACTTGCTAAAACACAAAGGGTAATTATTTTTCTACAAGGGAATTTCCCATTTTTTTCCAGAACTGCCAAGTTATGAAATTGAATTTTCATTTGTAAACTACAGCTCCCCAGTGCTGGCATTTATGTAGTCCCAGACCATAACGTTGACAGCACCGTGCTTGACTGTGGGTAAGACACAATTGTTTTGGTACTTGTGCTGCCAGCTATTAAACAATAATGGTACTGTGTGTTGACTCATTTTCAGTGGCTAATAAATCTACGCGGCTAAGCAAGCTCTAAATTAATGTGAACTTTATTTGTCATATAAACACATTATGTATAAAATACTGTAGTTTTGAGACACTGGTAAGACTCCCTAAATATTTAGCTTAGCACACACACTGTTTACATTTGACATACAGTATTTGCTGTGACATCAGCTGAAGCTGCACATTGACTAAGCACCAGTGGAGGAGTTTGTGCATTGCCTTCAACTACTAGAAAGCACAAACAAGAGAGATGTGGGCCTTGAAAGAAAACCATACAACATAATATAAGGGCCAATATTTGTACAAAAGGTGCATGACAGCTTGATACTTGCCTCACTCTCTGCAAAGTGACGAGCGCCTTTAAGGCATAGGGAAGAACGTCTTAAGGTCTTCTCGTCGCCATCATCAAACACTGCAGGGGGACCATACAAAAGACAAAACCATCACATTGCTGTGCCAGAAGCACAAATAAATGCGTGTACAGGTACTACTACAATTACCAAAGACATTACTAGAATTACTGATATCGGGGAATTGGCCAATAAAAAACGGAAGTTATTATTAAAAGTGGAATCTCGTGTAAATTGACAACATGTGAATGAAATGCTGTCATCATGAGGGGAAGGAACATTTGTGTGTGGAATTATATACCTGGCGAACAGCTAAATCTAATTCCAAACAGTAAACTGCTCGCTCCAATTTTGAAATTGACAAACACCGAAAGTTGGCGCAACCTCCTTTTAGCTTCGCTTCCGCTAGTTTCCTTCCGTTCATGCTACGTGGATGGAAGCTAGCATGCAAGTGCGGTTGTGTGGGAGACTCGGGCTGGATGAGTCTGTTTTCACCATATTACGTTTTACTGCTTTAATGTAAGGACCGTTTTACAATGCCTGATGATAATGTGCAGATTTTGAGTGAAAAAAATCTAACAATCACGTTTATTTTTGGAATTTCACGAGTGACTCCATCTTCCTTAATCACAAGCAATGACTTAACAGTTTGTTGAAGATTTTGTAGCAACGTGTGCAGAGGTTGGCATCCCTTTGGAAAAGTCAGGTCACATCCATTTTTTA
The DNA here is from genome assembly GCA_024372805.1 of Oostethus manadensis. Taxonomy (NCBI): domain Eukaryota; kingdom Metazoa; phylum Chordata; class Actinopteri; order Syngnathiformes; family Syngnathidae; genus Oostethus; species Oostethus manadensis. The sequence continues at coordinate 4,145,840 of QODF01000041.1, forward strand.
ATTGCTGGGCCAAATTGTCCATTGATGGATTGCATCAGTAATTGTAAGTTTTTTTGCACTTAATTAACTGACCTTTTATTCACTAACCCAAACATCGCACATACTATGCTGGTAAAAACAAGAGTAAAATGTAAAAAACAAAATTCTAAAAAATTAAAATTGAATTATGGAAAAAAACAAAACGGATTTCATAGGGGCCTACAACACCAATAAATATCGATTTAGCACATATTTACAAAAATTTGGGTGACGTAAAGGTAAAGATGCACAATTCTACACGTTATTTCTTCAATGATATCAGCATCTCTGGAGGAAACCAATGTGCGGCAGTGACATATGTATTTCTTTTCTCACAGAGAAATGAAAAGAAAGAATGTGTACAAAGAAGATGTTTTCAAAACAACAGAAAATCCCCCAGGGCACACTTAAGTAACAGGCAGCAGCCAAATTGACTGTGGAGCTGGTTACAGCTTGAGTAGATTTTGTTGGGGGAAAAACGCACGCACACACGAATGCGCGCACACGCACAAATAAGGTATGCCGGTCATTTTAAATGTACAGTATTTGCATTGCGGTTATGTAACACGGAAATTGTTTTGAGTGTTAATATGGATAAAGTTACACTCAAAAGAATTGTGTTTTAGCCAAGCCGCGCTGTGCGAATGGGAATTTGTTCTTCCATATAAAAGATTTTATTTAATATCATTGCATCAAATGTAATTGAATATCTGGCAGTATTTGGCCTTGCTGTTGTGTCACTTCTGTTATAATGTTGTTTTTGGTTGGATCGGGTGTTTTTGCAGAGAAGACCTGCAGTGCATAATAAGCAAATACACACAGTTCACTAAGAGCGATGCAGTGAACAGGTAAAAAGGGAAGCTGTGTCCCCGGGGACATGGCCAAGAGCAGAATTAGATCTACAGGACAGTAAATATTTACGCTCATTTGCAATAAACATAACGAGGCAACTATTCTGATCAAGATGATCGTAAACCTTAGCGTACTCATCAAAATACTTGGAAATTCAAAATGTCAATCCTAAAAAAAAACTATGACATCTTTACCATTTCATTGATGTAATTATACAGTATTTCATTGTAACAGCATATCATCATAATATCATTGGAATAGGTAATGTTTCATCTGATATTTAATTCATTTATTTTTTATAAACATAACTGTGCCTTATTGAGTAGTTGGGAGAACGCACATTGTTCTACAGTCTCATGGTGAAGTGTGAGAGGCCTATTCACAATACCAGCTTAAGTTACCAAATATGGTTTCTTGCCTGGTTAGCCATATAACGTTATAATAATATGACTCACCAACTGTGTAAATACTTGCGTCGGTCAGCTTATTGATTGTGGCCTCCTGGTAAACTCCATCCTGGTTCTTTACTTCGACAATAGCCCCCACCTGTGGGACAAAACAGTTGCTGATCTCAGGAGCTTCTTATTCAAACAAATCCTATTACTGTATTGACCTGATTATAGGATGGTAATTTTTTTCTTGGTATCATAGTAGTCTTAGACTACGTTCACACTGCAGGGTAGGATTCCCAATTCAGATTTTTTTGTTTAAAATACAATTTTTTATGTTGTGGTTCACATTACCAAACAAATGCAACTTGTACTGTGAACGTAACGCGCCAAGAATGTGACGTGCATGCGCAGGAGCACAACATCACTCACATTTCCGTGTGTTTGAGGAAGCAAAGATGGCTGCTGTGTGTGCTCCAGTGATGTGCAATACTATTGAATTCATTTCTGATTCGATACTGGGTAAGTTCAGGCTGGTATCGGCAATACCAATTCAATACGATGTGCAAATTCAAATTCATCTAATGTGTCTGGCAAAATTTAAAACATAGTGTATAGTATGTAAAATGATACTAAAAAGAATAAAAGACGTCGTAGTCATTTATTGATTTATTTTAAACCGTGAAGTATATTGAGGTAGTGGAGTGATTTATAATGTAGCCAAGCTAATATACAACATCAGAAAAAACAAAAGACAAAATAATATACCTGAAGTATCAAAAGCGTCACTATTTTGATTTCAGAATCGACTTTAGATCATGAAAAGCTGGTATCAGAGATAAACATTTCAGTATCGGTCTGCACATTACTAGCTTGCTCTCCTTAACGCATTTGTGACAGTTTTAAGGATTTTGTGCAACGAGAGTTTCAACCAAATGATTGCATGAAAAAGAAAGAAGGCAATGGAAGTTTGTAGACATCTTGTTGCCACGTCTGTTCCATGAGTGTGTGGGTAGAGTGGCAAGACAATGGAAAAAGCTGCTTTGCTAACAACTTTCATTTTCGGATCAGAAAAACATTTGCTTACATCAGTGATTGCATTTATTCAAGTCTTGCATGATAAACTACGTGACAGCCTACCTTTAAAGTCTCAGCACTAAGCACGGCAATACACGCCTTTCCATAATGTATGTGTCGGATATATGCCAACTGAGCGTTCACAGTAAAGTCGCATCGCACACCTATCCAATTTATATCCACCTACTGTATGAATGAGACCTGAGTCGCATTTGAAAAGGATCAGAATTGTACTGGTCACACTGACATTAAAAAAATCTGATACCGGTCGCATATGAGCAAAAAAAAACCGAATTGACCGGCAGTGTGAACATAGCTTTATACTCAGAGTGCACAGAACTATTGATGCAAACAACCAGGTGGTGCTAGATAGCTTCTCCCCTCCCAAGTCAGAGCTATTCTTTCTGTCACTCACACACAATGGGAGAATGCAGCCATGACACAGAGACCCACTTTGGCAAGATAGCAAACACCAGAGGAGGCATGATGGGGCCAATTAAAAATATATCCTCATTTCACTGATATTAAAAATATTTTATAGTTTAATATTTGTTTGTCTTTGATTTTGTCTTAAAAAAAAGACGAGGAGTCATCTTCTTTTTGTGTCAAAGTATGGTGTAATGTACTAAATTTAGCGATGTCTTCCATATAACGCAAATTGAAACAATGATGCATTATGTCGTTGCATTTGAATTAAAACAAATAGTTCAAGAAAAACAATCATCCATGCCAGCTTACCTTCAGAGGACCTTTGATGCTTTCATCGTGGACCTCAGCTGTGGAGAGATTTGCTTTAAAGGTCACCTGAGGAGGAGGAAGATAATAAAGAGGATAGTCAGCAAAAGGAATGATCAATCAGTATAGTAAAAATAGCAATTCAGAGCCTAACACCTTTGTACACAAAAGTTATAACTGATTTAAAATTGCTGTTGAGTGTGTTATGTTACAGGAAGAATGAGTGAGTGTGACATGTTTATACTATGGCACCCCCAGCCCCACCCCACTAACTGTTTAAAATTCATTTCTGAAGGAAAATGTAAATTATTTCACATGTACTAGTTGAACAACATAATTATGCTGTTACTGTGTTTTAGTGAGGATGATCTTCTTTTCCTTTCGGCTTATCCCTTCAGTGGTCGCCACAGCTAATCAATTGCCTCCATCTAACCCTGTCTTCTGTATCCTCTTCTCTTGCGCCAACTACCTTCATGTCCTCTTTCACTACATCCATAAACCTCCTCTTTGCTCTTCCTCTAGGCCTCCTGCCTGGCAATTCAAAACTCAGCATCCTTTTACCAATATATTCACTATCTCTCCTCTGGTCATGTCCGAACCATCTCAGTCTGGCCTCTCTGACTTTATCTCCAAAACCTCTAACATGTGCTGTCCCTCTGATGTACTCAACCCTGATCCTGTCCATCCTGGTCACACCCAAAGAGAACCTCAGCATCTTCTTCTCTGCTACCTCCAGCTCTGCCTCCTGTCTTTTCCTCAGCGGTACTGTCTCTAAACCAAACAACATGGCTGGTCTCACCACAGTTTTGTACACCTTTTCTTTCATTTTAGCTGAAACTCTATCACACCCGACACTTTTCTCCATCCATTCCAGCCTGCCTGCACATGCTTCTTCACCTCTTTTCCACACTCTCCATTGCTCTGGACTGTTGACCCTAAGTACTTAAAATCCTCCACTTTCTTTATCTCTTCTCCCAGTAACCTCCCTCTTCCACTTGAGTCCCTCTCATTTACACACATGTACTCTGTCTTGCTGTGGCTAAACTTCATTCCTTTCCTTTCCAGGGCAAACCTCCACCCATCAAGCTTCTCCTCCACCTCTTCCCCGGTCTCACTACATATCACAATGTCATCTGCAAACATCATAGTCCATGGAGATTCCTGTGTAACCTCGTCCGTCAGCCTGTCCATCACCATAGCAAACAAGAAGGGGCTCAGAGCTAATCCCTGTTGTAGTCCCACCTTCACTCGGAACTCCTCTGTCACACCTGCAGCACACCTCACTACCATCTTACAGTCCTCGTACATGTCCTGCACCGCTCTAACATACTTCTCCACCACTCCAGACTTCCTCGTACAATACCACAGTTCCTCTCTGGGCACCCTGTCATAAGCTTTCTCCAGATCTACAAAAACACAATGCAGCTCCTTCTGCCCTTCCCTGTACTTCTCAATCAACATCCTCAAAGCAAATACTGCATCTGTTGTACACTTTTTTTGGTATAAAACCGTACTGGTGCTCACAAATGCTCATGTTTTCCCTTAGTCTAGCTTAAACTACTCTTTCCCATAACTTCATTGTATGGCTCATCAGCTTTATTCCTCTGTAGTTGCCACAACTCTGCACATCTCCCTTGTTCTTAAAAACGGGCACAAGCACATTTCTCCTCCATTCCTCAGGCATCTTCTCATTATCTAAGATCTTGTTAAACAACCAGATCAGGAACTCTATTGCCACCTCTTCTAGACAGTTCTATACCTCCACAGGTATATCATCAAGACCGAGTGTCTTTCCATTCTTCATCCTCTTCAATGCCCTCCTCACTTCTTCCTTACTAATCTTTGCAACTTCCTGGTCCACAACAGTCACCTCTTCTACTGGTCATTCTCTCTCATTTTCCTCATTCATCAACTCTTCAAAGTACTCTTTCCATCTTCCCATGACACTACTGGCACCTGTCAATACCCTTCCATCCTTATCCTTCATCACCCTAACCTGCTGCACGTCCTTTCCATCTCTGTCCCTATGCCTTGCCAACCTGTATAGATCTTTCTCTCCCTCCTTGCTGTCCAAACTAGCATACAAGTCATCATAAGCCCCTTGTTTGGCCTTTGCCACCTTTACTTTCACCTTACGCTGCATCTCTCTGTACTCCTGTCTACTCTCTTCAGTCCTCTCAGTGTCCCACTTCTTCTTAGCTAACCTCTTACTCTGTATACACTCCTGCACCTCCTCATTCCACCACCAAGTCTCTTTATCTACTTTCCTTCCAAATGACACACCAAGTACTCTCCTACCTGTCTCCCTGATCACAGTAGCACATCTCACATCCTACCTGTGGAGCATACCCACTAACAACATTGAACATCACACCTTCAATTTGTAGCTTCAGGCTCATCACTTTGACACTCTTTTTACCTCCAGGACGTTGCTAGTAAACTCCTCCTTCAAAATCACCCCTACTCCATTTCTCTTCCTGTCTATACCATGATTGAACAGCTTAAACCCTGCTCCTAAACTTCTAGCCTTGCTATCGTTCCACCTGGTCTACTGTACACACAACATGTCTACCTTCCTTCTGTGCATCATGTCAACTAATTTGCTACCTTTTCCTGTCATAGTTCCAACATTTAAAGTCCCAACTCTTAGTTCTAGACTATTAGCATTCCTCTTCTCTCGCCTCCAACGGACACACCTTCCTCCTCTCCTTCTTGTTTTAGTGAGGATGATACAGCTTTGATATCTTCTCGTGAATCCTTACAAAATCCTACTCCATAAATCTTTTCTCATAATCAGCAGTAGCTACTGAATCCAAATACCTTTCACAAGCTTCTCGTTCAAACACCGGCGATCTTAATCTAAGTTTATGTGCAAGTTCACAAGATCTACTTAGTAGGAAGGGTGTGGCTTCTCAAACTCTCGGATCATGCAGTCAATATAAATGCACATTTATTTTGTCAATATAAAAGGTTCCCCTGAAGTACCTATTATTAAGCTACATGCCACCTTTGTAAGCAGTTCGCAACCAGGTCTTATATCAATGTGATGTCAGGTTAAATCAATATGATTAGGTTCAATTTTGGCCAATCTTTACGTGACAGAAATAATTAGCTGTGACTGCTACAATATAATCAGCAGCAACCTTTTAATTTTCTGACAAAACGCACCACCCGTGAGGACCTACATGATGTTTCTCTGCAAAAAATCAGTGTGCTTTGCCAAGCTCAGTGCCTCAACTCAGTCAGTTAATACTATGCCAAAAAACATTTATTACGCCAATACTGATTGACAGTAACCTCTGAAGCAAAATGCTTGTAAGTCCTGAAGGAGTCCAGTACTGCATACTGACAGGCAGATGTAGGCACACTGAACACATCAAAGCTTTATTGAGCCATACTGATCATACACTGCATACACATGCCCAAAAAAGAATCCTTAAGAATTTGCTCATACTTGCAAGTACGGTGTGTCAGAAAGCAAGCCCTCAGGTGGCAAATTTGCAACGTAACAACAGCAGAAAAAACAAAGTTTGAGCTCAGAGGGAAGGATCAAGACAACAAATGAGAGTAACAGAGATGATGTTGAACCACGGTCATGTAATAAGAGGCAAGAGAAATGAATGAAAAGCTTCCAGAGGCTGGGTTTCATCAGACATGGTGAGAACCACATTCCTTCTCCTTCAATACAAGAAGTCTTTTCAGCACCTGGAAGTGTGCTCCCCTCTGCAGACAGAACATCAATAACAGCCGACCTGTCTCATAACCCAGTGTTACTTTCAACTGAAACCTTTGGCTGCTGTGCTGCTCACACTAAGAACACACTCACACGGGGGATTTATAACCGTACCTGGTCTTGGTTCACTTGCTAGTGAACTCTGGTACAGCTACACAAGATGTATTATGATATTTCATGCCAATATTACGACGATATTCAAACATCCCTAATTACAACCCGATATAACATATAAAACAACAATGAAAATGGCTAGCACTGTTACAGAAAAGAGCATCATAAATATACGTGGGTGCCAGTAATGGTGCCGTCACTTCATGGCGCATGACAAACAGACTCCAGTGATTTGACGCTGATAAAAATATATCAATATAAATATACTGCAGACACATTGAATCAACATGGGAATCAGTGTTGAATACTTTCTTCATGTTGTTGTGTATAAAACACTATCTGATGTTAATTTAAGCTTATTGTGCGTCGCCATTTTGTGTGAGTATGTCACAATGACAAAAAATAATACAAAACAGTGGAGCTTACATTTCAGCTGCTGTGATTTCCAAAATATATAATAATTCTCTTAAAAATAGTAATATTTATGCCCTAAATGCATTTTGATCCATCTAATGCATGTACTTTGACCACAATGTAAATAAAATGGAATTGACAAAGACTATGCAAATGAGCCGATGTCTGCATTGACACCCGATTGGAACTTCAGAGTACTTCAAGGTTATTTCTTTGTTTTTTTTCCCCCATCAGAATTCAGATAAAAAAAGTGACACTAATTCAAAATCAGAAATACTGTATGTAGTGTCGCGTAGTATATATGATACGTGTTACTGTTACGATAATAAAAAAAGTGATTAATCGAGCACTTAAAAAACAAAGTTGATATTTTTGTCTGTAGAACATTTTTTATGTGCATATGACACTTCAGATGTCAGTAAACAATATCTATGAGATATACCAGTATGGGATTTTTTCTTGCAAGTTTTTCTTCATAAACTGAAACAGATATTTTATATGCGCGTTGGTTGGGAAATACCTAATTTTTGCTTGCTTTGTCACAGTTTTGGTAATTATTTCAGGAGAATGACCCCTGTATGAAATGACTGCAGGAACTACAACCACATACAGAACACATCCATATTTTATGACATGGTTACAAATATTTTCAAAAAATGTAGTGTACTAAATGCATTCCATGGTGTTGCCGGGTGTCTCCTTGCTCATCATGTGTGTACTTATTTCACAGTAGGTAAAATCAGCATGGGGTTAATTGACTTTTTAAAAGGCCTACAAGTGCAAACGAAATGTTACACAAACCTTTCACTCGAATCACTCAAAGGACCCAGTGCCAGATGCTGCAACCATCAAAGTGTTCAACAAGCAGATCAAGATTAATGATGTAAATAGGAACTGGTTAGCAACGGAATTTTTAAAATCACAAACACCAATGAATGATCCATCTGTCCATTTTCTATGCCGCTTATCCTCATTAGGGTCGCGGGTATGCTGGAATCATTCTACAAAATTTGGTTGTAATAGCAAGCCAATATATAAAGTTATGTACGTTTAAAAAAATTCAGAAAAATGAACTGGCGCCCACAGGAACTTGAACGTAATTACTTGGTTGACAGCTAGGGGGCGAGTTGAAAAAGTCAGAATCAGCCGACGTAGTCAACATGGAGTTGAGTGATGAAGGAAGCAGTGATTTCGAGGATGTTTTGTCCATAGCAAGTCGCATTTGGAGGTTCAACCTTATATGTTTGAACCAGTCGTACACCAGGAACACGGTGTTGGAGACGCTTACAGTGATGATGTTGAGGAGGAAGAAATAGAGGTGGAAACAATGACTAACAAGTTGCCATCTTTTTTGTTTACATACACATACGGTACATGTACATAATTCAGTAAGCCGTCGTAGCCAAGCAAAACAAACACTAACATCTATAAGCTATCCAGTTCATGTTTTTACTAGCTCCTTTTTTGATAGCTTGCAGATTTTCTATTCATGCCAAGCCATAGAATTGACCAATTTATTTATGTTTTCTGTTGTTCTGACTATTCTCCTGTCATGGCAAAAGAGGAGGAATGTGAGCAAGATGCTCTTAAATGCGTTCGATCAGCTAGAAATGCATAGTACCGCATTTTTCTTTTGTATTGTGGCGAGTACCTTTTGTGGAGTTTGGAGGTGCACAATAAACCATTTTGTTGGAAAATTGAATAATACCATGTAAAAATAAAGAAAGTTCCAAGCACAATAAAAGCACGCTGTGATTGTGTGCCCTGTATGGTAGGCTTTCGTCTGACTCAGATCTGACATCACACGTCGGAATTTGTCGAGCGATCCCCATCATTCCGAGTGCGTCAGACAATACAAGTTTGTCTGCTAGGGTTTCTTTTAATCAAAATTGCTTAGTAAAAACACGATAAAGGGCTGTAAAGCCAATTTGTAATTGCTTATTTTGATTAAAACTCTTAAAATCTACATTAGATGCATTTGGAAAAAATCGCCTTTCTATGACCTTATATGGTGTGGCATCGGAGGCAAAATACCCCATCACTTGACTTGAATTTATGGTAAGCCAGCATGGCAGATCAATGTTTGTTTGTCGACAGGATGAACTACAGTACACTGACAGTCAAAAGCCATTATCTAGTCTTTGTTCCTCCCACACACTAGCAAGACAGATAAGTGATCTGCCCCATCTCTACAGTATTAACCAGATGCTCAGCCCCACCGGGGGAATGATAACGATACAGTACGGTGCGTATCCTGCCAAGGCCCCAACAAAGCACAAACCCAGTGGGGGAACTACAGTTGCCAAAATTACCTGAGGTCCTAATGGGTACCTGGTGAGTTAGACTAGAACCTGCATCTGTCTCATCTGGGCCCCAGGATATTTCTCCAACTGTCTCTCCAACCATCACTAATTAACGCCAGATAGCAATTCACAGCACAAGGGTAACAACGATCTCCAGCAAAAGAAAATTGTTTAAACTACTGCTCTGTTATTTGAATGTGACCTCATCATCTCTAAAGTGAGTACGTCCGGCAGGGTTTGTATTGAACTACTTAAATGAGACCGATTTACCATCGTTGATGATAACTAAGCTTTGTGACCCTTGGAGTCTAGACAAAATATTTTAATATTACATAATAGGCAGGCTTCGAAATGTGACTTACCTTAGCCTTGACTAGCCGCTTGGCAGTTTTAATCTTGGCCTCGCAGAAAGCCCCTCTATACTTGGCACTCACATCAGTCCCTACAGTCAAGTAGGGAGGCTCTTCCAGAGTCTGATGAAACACAGAACAACATTCAAAATTTAAAACTTTCAATATTGTGTGTGCGCGTATATATACATATATATACATATATATATACATATACATACATATACATATATATATACATACATACATATACATATATACACACATATATACATATACACATATACATATACATATATACACATACATATATACACATATACATATACATATATATACATATACATATATATACATATATACATATATATACATATATATATACATACACTCATACACACATATATACATAGATATATATATATATATATGTGGATTTTTTGCCTAAATTAATAATTTTTACAATAACATGGCTAAACATACTAAAATCCAAATATAAGGCATTTAGAAGATGCACATTGCGATGATATGTAGTATTTTACACTAGTCTCTAGTTGTCAATAATGTTACTGTAATGTTCGGTAAGACACAAAAGCACCAGACTTATCATCAGAACAACAGACTTTTAATGCAGGTTTGAATTACGTCAGGCACAATAATTCCTAACAAGAGTTACTCTTGTGGCTGTAGCATACACCAAGCTAAAACTCAATTCAGAAAGACCAATGTAGCTTCCTGTCCTCCCCCATACCTGTCCAGCCCCCTTAGCACTGAAACACATTAGCAGCAACACAGAGAATCACTAGTCTTTATTTATGTCTTAAATGCCTTACTTTTTGTTACTGTATCACCATACCAGGTAATACGAGGGTTAATGTGACTATGGGGTGTTATGTTTGGAGGGCTCTAACAATTTTAAAGAAAGAAAAATAAAATAAATCCTACTTTGTGGAAACTCATTCATCAGTATTGAGTCTGCAACCAATTTAGCTGCAATAAAAGAGGGACTACTGTATCTGACTTCAGCTTAAATTATTATCCCTATTATTTTTAACATCATATTGACAAGTGTATTATGAAAGCTCAGGTAGGAGGGTGCACATACAAACGTTGCTTAGCGAAGGCCAGCAACACATAACCCGTCCCTGTTCAGTGATTCATCCATGGAAAACGCATACCATCTGTTGTGGGTATTTGAAAAGAAACCACCAAGGGAGCAAGTAAAAAGGCCACTACATTACTGCTTTGAGACTACAAAAAAGACAAGTGTTCATAAAGCAACTCTACTAGCTTTCAGTCATCAGTGGATGATAATCTTCTCCAATGAAAGGTCAATGCACAGAGAACACATTCTGTGCGTGGGTGAGGGAAGACGACGCTTGTCGGTCTTGAGTGTTGAAAAAAGGGCCAAATAGTGATAAGAATGAATGAAGGGCTGCCACACTAAGTCCCACATAATTCTTACAGGCATACACTTGGCCAAACCCTCCTGGCAACTGTTAACTTTTAGACTTCCTTGTTGACACCGTGGAAATAATCACTGTGAAAAACAAGAGACATTGATCTATGCAAATGAATAAGTGCATGGACGGCCCACAGTTTTCAGCGTTGTATTGTTGTTATACAGGGGATATTTGAGCAGTCTGCAAGGCAATTTCAAGCTTTTGTCCAATAATAGATTTAATAATATTGTGTTGCTTGTCTGAATACACTAATATTGCGTTTATTGTAATCCATGAAACTCATACGAAGCCAGCATTTAGATAAATAGATTTCTCCACCCCAGTAAACAACAACTACATGTTAAAAAAAATGACAGGGCAAGAGGGGATCTTCAGTAGGTAGATGATTTGCTAAATATGACAAAAAACAGGCACTTTACATTAGTCTTGTTTGCATCTTTATTCCCAAACTACAATTAAATATCAATTTGACTCTCAATTTGAACTGCAATAATTAAAACCTAAAGCTATAAATGTGTGACATAGACTATATGTGCATCATTTACTGAAGACACTGCACCTCTTTTTTTTTTCATTATAGGATGTTGCAAGAAAACAGTCTGGATTTTTGGTTTAGATTAAGACAGCCCTCAAGACATGACAGAATAAATTATTGGCAAGTCATATTCCACATGCATGCATAAAAGACGACTCATGAATATAGCAATGGAATATAAGCGTGACAGCAACACATCTAAAACAAAAAATTAAGAGTGACATTTACTTTCCTAAATGTTGGTGGCCTGTGGCTACATTTGATTGTGCCACAAACAGTGATAATACTGGCACACGCTATGAGATGATAAAGATCCAAAGATGATCTATTTTGGCAGCACATTAGTGAGCGACTAGGCTTGCAGATTGGCTTCAACATCATTAATCATGCAGGTGACATACCAAATCTGTCAGCAGAAATAAACATGCATAACTAAAACGTACGTACGCCACAAAGAAATATCCTGTGATTTCAGCCTAAATTTTGGTTTAGTGTTTCTGTGTGTTGACAGAGAATAAAGTTTGTAAAACAAAATGGTAAAAGATCAACACATGGTTCCTGAGAAAAATATTTACCAGTACAATGACTCAAAAGAAAGAAGGCGTCAACAATCTTTCAGTTGTCAGACAACAATTTGCTGTCTCCGGAGAGATTGTCACATTTTTAAGAGGTATGACAAGATGGAACACTAAAGCAGCTACAATTTGCATTTTACATTTTTTTTCCTTTTTGACATCCTTGTGCTAGATGAAAGACTGGTTTGGTAAAGTGTTCTTATTGTGAAGATATTGAGAAGTCAGGGGTGGCAATGTTTTGTTTGTATTGAATCACTGATTTCACTTTTACTTTACATTCTCATGATTCTGTCACATAGTGCTATAAGATGAAATCATGCTTTGAAAGTCTCTCACTTGAGACTGTGTGTCCAAGAAAGCAAAATCTGTCTTTATTCTAAACACATATACATATATATACATATATATACACATATATATACATATACACATATATATACATATATATATACAATAAGATAACACAAGTAAACACAAAATACAGTTTTTAAATGAATGTTTTTATTATTTAGGGAGAAAAAAATCCAAACCCACACAGCCCTGTGTGAAAAAGTAATTGCCCCTGCAGCTAATAACTGGTTGGGCCACCCTTAGCAGCGATAACTGCAATCAAACGCTTGCGATAACTTGCAACAAGTCTTTTACAGCGCTCTGGATGAATTTTGACCCACTCATCTTTGCAGAATTGTTGTAATTCCGTTTTATTTGAGGGTTTTCTAGCATGAACCGCCTTCTTAAGGTCGTGCCACAGCATCTCAATGGGATTCAGGACAGGACTTTGACTAGGCCACCCCAAAGTCTTCATTTTGTTTTTCTTCAGCCAGTCAGAGGTATATTTGCTGGTGTGTTTTGGGTCATTGTCCTGCTGCAGCACCCAAGATCACTTTAGCTTGAGTTGACAAACAGATGGCCGGACATCACACAGGGCGATGTAGATTTGGAGTTTTTTTTTCCTCCCTTAATAACGTAAACCTTAATTTAAAAACTGCATTTTGTGTTCAATTATGTTATCTTTGACTAATGGTTAACTATTTTTTAATGAGCAGAAACATTTAAGTGTGACAAACATGCAAAAGAAAAAAATGTCAGGAAGGGGGCAAATGTTTTTTCACACCACTGTATTATGTTTTATTTTACTGTCTGTTTGTGTTGATGTGCTGTATTCCATGTGAGCTAATCTTGATTATTTTCACAATTGTTTAGATTGTTTTTAAACTGCCACTTTTAAAATGATGTGAGTTCAAAAAATTAAACATACAAAGTAAATGACAAAGCAAATTCAATTGACTGCTGGTGGCCGGACCACTAGCAGTGGCTAAACTGCTACTGCTGCTGTGTGTGCTGGCAGCAGTGACAGATTATGCAGCGCATTTTCACACTTTTTGAATAATCACTTGGGTGGTTCTGCTTCATATGATTAAACAGATTTTTTTTGCGTTGCCTGTTTTTGAGGGCACAGAAATACATCACTTTGGAGATACCCAAACTGCACCACCACACATCCGACGTTGTGTAACCTCTCTTTTCAACAATAGCCTCATCTGGGGAGGATAACTCTAATATACGGCTCACATCTACTTTGCTCAGAACCGCGTTTAGCTCCACGTACAGTCATTTTCTACTTTTCCGGCAACTAACAAATGGAAATGGTTGTTGCCATGGCTATTTCCACCATGTTTGATCAAGTAAATATGCTCACAGCTGATCACCGTAATCTACCTGAACCAATCATACAGTATATAATAGTCCAGCCACTATCTCAAGGTATACCCCACCCTTTGTCAAATAGAGCTGGGGTAGGCTCCAGTTTGCCTGTGACCTTGAACAGGATAAGGGGTGGAGAATGAATGAATGAATACATGTAGATGTCCCAGACATGCAGACACGTGTATTATGCTTTCACACTCATTATTTCAGTGTTTGCGATTTCAAAAACCTCCCCTCTGAGAAACTTTGGCCAAATGTTCATGTTCTAAAACATCACTGTGTAAATAAAAATATTTTTTCAGTTAAAACAATCTTGTGTAAAAAACTCAATCAGAATCTATTCAACAAAGACATGCTCAATATGAATTCACTTCTGACAGTTTCCATCAGTGCAAGCTTTGTTTTGCTTTTACTGGTTAATTATTTAGCCTAGCTGAATTCTGAGGGCAGCAGACCCTGAAATGTAGAAAAAAGAATATGACAAAGCCAACCTGTCATGGCTTCAGACAAAATTCATACCATGCATCAAACACAACACCCAGCTTTTACCGTTAACAGGAATAAAGGAAATATTTCTTAAAATGTCTATGAAATACACTCCCTGTGTTAGGGCCCAAGGCACACTAACGCATTTGCATCGTAACAAGGTAAAGTATCCTGTTTGAGGATAGTCAATTCAAGTGCTTTCATCTCATCACTCGAATAAATTAAACCGTTAGAGTTAACAGTTATTTTTTAGCAGTAAAGTTTTCCCTCAGTACTGGCCACTAGAACCAACATGAGGTATGCAAGACACCACCTTGTCAACAAAGGGTATTACACCAAGCAGGTTCCAATCCATTTTGTATACATGCATCCATCTCCTTTAGCTTCAAGCAGCTTTCTTTGAGATTAAGAGTTTATCCACCCAGACACGAGTCAGACAGGACAGTTTGGGTTATTGAAAACAGTGGCTACTAAACTTCCTCAGAATAGCTGGGCAAAAGTGACAAGACAATACTAAAGCCCCATTTGCAGCTGTCATGCTCACGTGTTCATAAACGTAAACACAGAAGATGTATTGTCTATTCTTCTATATAGTAGAAGGGGTCTCAAACCCGTGCCATGAAGGGCAGAGTCCCTGCAGGGGTTTTTTCCCAGCCGGTCACTAAAGCAAGTGATTTTAATGGCCCACACCTTGTTCAACTTAAAGGAAAGAGCTCATTAATTAAAATCACCTTCTGGAGAAACTGGTTAAAGAGAAAACCTGCAGTGTCTCAGCCCTCCGTGGCACAAGTTTGAGACCCCTGTTTTATAGCAATCTAATGTCCCACATTCAAGATATGAACAAAATGTATTATTTTGCTAGGTTTGCATTTAGGCCCTGTCCACACGAGCGACGCTCCTGAGATTTTTTTGGCGGGTTGAAAAAAGGTCACATCCATCCTGCACCAGATACATAATCCAGACTTACTTGTGCGAGTCATGGAGTATAAAAAAAAATAACAGGAGGAGAATGTTGACTGGAGTGAGTTATGTCCGTCCTAATAGTCAGATATTAAGTTGGCTTGTCGTCAAAGGCCACTTCTGGTCAAATGACGGCAACAAGGCGGTGGTGGGTTGGTGACATCCTTGTTCTCCTATTGCCTGTCTACACGACAACGACGCAGGCTGGAGTATTCAGCTTTTCCCAATCTGGAAGCCGTTTTAAAAAAAAAACAATGTTTCAGGTCACCAAGAATACCATCCCTGTGTGAATGAGAGGCTGAAAATGTTTCTGTGTGGGCCTTCACAACTACTTCAAACGATAGGCATAAAAGATAGCATGCTGCATGAGTTCAGCCAGGCGGAATTCCATGTGTGAGGAAATATCGATTTGGGAAACTCATTTATCTAACAATGGATAGTTGATATGTTTCTATTGTTTTTTAATTAAAATATAGTCACTATAAACTTATTTCACTGTTCCTCTTCTGTAACTGGAGTCACCATTTGATATACCATTTGATTGTATATATAGCATACGTATTTGTTTTAAATCACAGAGATGCAACGAATGCAACAGAACGCCACGATACGCTCTTTTAACGTGTATTGTTGTATTGTTGTCCAAAGTCACAAATACAATTTATTTAGCTGCTCCTTCGTGTTTACTGCCGTGAAGAGAATGAGAGCTGAGTGTGTTTGTCTGCGAGGGTCATAGACACGGGGAAGGGAGAGACAGAATCTCCATGCAGAAAAAAAAGTATTTCACAGTTTTCAAATAAATCAATAAATGACTATAATGTCTTGTGTTTCTATGCTATGATTTGAAATACTGTACACTATGTTTTCAAATTTACCACACACATTAGGTGAATTTGCACAGTGTTGAATTGGTATTGCTGATACCAGCCTGAATTTTACCCAGTATTGAATCAGAAATTAAATCAGTGGTATTGCACATTACTGGAGCACACACACCGTGGTAGTCTTTACGTCTGTTAATGATGTCTGCTTCTGCCCATGCACGTCATAACAAGTCACATTTGTTTGGTATTGTGAACGACCACATAAAAATATTCAATTTTAAACAAAAAATAGTGTTAACGTAACCTAGGAGAACGGACATGCTTACTATCTTGTTCGCTGCATGCTATAATCAGAATAACAGCAAAAGAAGCATGACAGTTAAAGCTGTCACTTTCGGTCCTGATGTGGAAAACACTCAAGAGGCACACAGGCGTCATTAATCACGTACAAATGGGATTTGGCATGAGGTGCCCAAAACATCTGCGACTGACATGGAAACTAAACCCTGGGCCTTGTTTAAATTATGCCTGTAAAAAAAAAAATATCATTTTTTTTTTTATTGTGACGACTGAAAGAGCTACTCAGTCATCAGCAGTACTCAGTAGGACACACAATAAATAACTTTAATCTTCTTGCCTGACACAAAGCTCCTGCCACATACAGTATATCAAAAAGAAATATGAAGGACGCTGGCAACAGTACAATTAGTGATCAGCTTGTCAGCAGTAATTATGACATTTTAAAGAATTTTAAAGCCAACTTAGTGCAAATTAGTGTCTGGTTATAGTACAGCCTGTAGATACATTGTATTATTTGCACTTAGCAATGGAAAGCAAACTATGACCTAATTGCATTATCAGTCCCACCTGTTCCTGTCGGCTATAAGCATCCAGACCGTATTACAAATAACGAAGCGCTCATCTGCATTAAAATAAATAAGAAGTCTCACACTCTATGTCTTTTAGTGTCTAATAAAAAAATGTTTCCACTTGTCTTAACATAAGTCATCTTTTTACATTTACCCTTGTCTACCATCTATCACACACTGAATCACCACAAAGATACTAACAGCTGATTCTGTCCACCTGACCTCGCCACACCTGAATGAGAGAAAAAAGGATACAATTGAATCAAAATCTTTCAGCGCACTTTTGCGAGCACACCACTATCTGTATCTGTATACCCATCTAAATTGTCTGTATACGTATCTGTACTCGGAAGTGGCAGTGGAGACTATTGACGGAGAAATTGTTGCTCGACAGGGAGGTTCCTCTGTAATATGGAAGTGGTTTGGTTTCAATAGAGCAGATATCTATGGAATCACATGAGTGCCAAAATAAATGTGTAGAAATATAACGAGAATTAATAATACAAAAATATATAAATGTGCTCATGTTCTTTTTACATTTTTCTGTATTGTCTTTGTTCAATTTTTTTTCCAGTTTTGTCTTTTCCATCTGTTTGTAATTGCATTTACTGGACGACTCCAGATGGCGGCAAAAGGCAAATACAATAATGGACTGTGGGTGGGTTTCTGGCAGGGTGACTAGCCTTATCCAGGCTACTAGCCGCTTCTATCAGCAGCTTCAATATGGACTCCATCGTGCAAGTCGTTCACGCAGAGTATGTGCATTGAGGCATTATATTGATGTTACTTCCTGTCGGTGACCCACTTCCAGTCACCTGTGCTAAGCGCTTTATTAAACATAGACACTACAAGCAGGCATCGTGGTATCAGGTGTGATCTAGTCATCCTGGCAGAAGGACTGGCCATACCAATTTGAACTTCAGCAGTTAATCAGCTTGACATTCTAGCAGCTCTCAGTACATCTAACTACTTTATTTCAAAGAATCTGTTTAGCCTATTTAAGGTAAAATTGAGGGAGTCAGCAACTACGTGTGATCTTGTGTTCATAAAATGTAATCAAGAAAGCACCAAAACAGTTCAAATTCTAGTATCATACACATGCTCATACTAAGTCTGTCGCAATACATTTTGCTAAATGATAACTGTCCCTCCTCCGTGAATCACCACCTTACCGCGGTGGAGGGGTTTGAGTGCCCGAGTGATCCTAGGAGCTATGTTGTCGGAGGCTTTATGCCCCTGGTAGGGTCTCCCAAGGCAAACAGGTTCTAGGTGACGAGCCAGACTAAGAGTGATTCAGAAGACCTCTATGAAAAAAATCAAGAGGAGTGACCGCACCTCGCCCGGACGTGGGATACCGGGCCCTCACCCTGGAGTCAGGCCTGGGGGAGGGGCTCGCAGGCGAGCGCCTGGTGGCCAGGTCTTCACCCGTATGACCTGGCCTAGGCCTAGCCCGAAGAAGCCACACCGGAACTCCGCCCCGCAAACCCACCACCTGCGGGGGCAAGCATAAGGGTCCGGTGCTGTGTAATTTGGGCAGTGGTCGAGGGCGGGTGTCCGGCCGACCTGGTCTTCGGCGGCCAAATCTGGTTCTTGGGACATGGAATGTCACTTCTCAGGTGGGGAAGGAGCCCGAGCTTGTGGAAGAGGTGGAGAGATTCCGACTAGATATAGTCGGACTCACCTCAACCCACAGTTTAGGCTCTGGAACCAAATTCCTTGAGAGGGGCTGGACCTTGTTCTTCTCTGGAGTTGCCGCAGGGGAGAGGCGGCGAGCTGGTGTGGGCTTATTGTTAGCCCCCCGGCTTGGTGCCTCTGTGTTGGAGTCATCCCCAGTAAACGAGAGGGTTATTTCCCTACGCCTTAGGGCTGGGGAAAGGGTCCTGACTGTGGTTTGTGCCTATGCGCCGAACGGCAGTTCAGAGTACCCAGCCTTCTTGGAGTCTATCAGAGGGGTGCTGGAGAGCACCCCAGCTGGTGACTCCATAGTTCTACTGGGAGACTTCAACGCCCATGTGGGCAATGACAGTGTGACTTGGAGGGGCGTGGTTGGGAGGAACGGCCTCCCTGACCTGAACCCGTGCGGTGTGTTGTTGCTGGACTTCTGTGCGAATTACAGTTTGTCCATAACGAACACCATGTTCGAACATAAGGATGCCCATAAGTGCACTTGGCACCAGGACACCCTAGGTCGCAGGTCTATGATCGACTTTGTGGTCGTATCATCAGACCTGCGTCCGTATGTTCTGGACACGCGGGTGAAGAGAGGGGCTGAGCTGTCAACTGACCACCACCTGGTGATGAGTTGGATTAGATGGCGGGGAAGGATGCCGGACAGACCTGGCAGACCCAAACGCGTAGTGAGGGTGTGCTGGGAACGTCTGGCAGAATCTCCCGTTCGTCGAGTCTTCAACTCTCATCTCCGGCAGAGCTTCGCCTGCATTTCGAGGGAGGACCGGGATATTGAGTCCGAATGGGCCGTATTCCGTGCCTCTATTGCTGAGGCAGCCAGTTGTGGTTGCGGCCGCAAGGTGGTCGGTGCCAGTCGTGGTGGCAAGCCCCGAACCCGATGGTGGACACCGGGGGTTAGGGCTGCCGTCAAGCTGAAAAAGGAGTCCTATCGAGCATGGATGGCTTGCGGGACTCCCGAAGCAGCTGACAGGTACCGGCAGGCCAAGCGGCACGCGGCTTCGGCGGTGGTCGAGGCAAAAACTCGGGTGTGGGAGGAGTTCGGTGAGGCTATGGAGCACGACTTTCGGTCGGCCTCGAAGAGGTTCTGGCAAACCGTCCGACACCTCAGAAAGGGGAAGCAGCCCCCAGTTCACACTGTTTACAGTGCGGACGGGGGCTTGCTGACCACGACTGTGGATATAGTTGGTCGGTGGAAGGAATACTTCGAGGCCCTTCTCAATCCCACTGACATGCCTTCCATAGAGGAAGCAGAGTCTGAGGATACGTACGTGGACAGTTCTATCACCGTGGCTGAGGTAATTGGGGTAGTCAAATCACTCCCCAGTGGCAAGGCTCCGGGGGTAGACGAGTTCCGCTCAGAATTTCTCAAGGCTCTGGATGTTGGAGGACTGTGTTGGTTGACACGCCTCTACAACATTGCATGGAAGTCAGGAACAGTACCTCTGGACTGGCAGACCGGGGTGGTGGTCCCCATTTTTAAAAAGGGTGACCGGAGGGTGTGTTCCAACTATAGGGGGATCACACTCCTCAGCCTTCCTGGGAAAGTCTACTCCAGGGTGCTGGAGAGAAGGGTACGACCGTTAGTCGAACCTCGGTTAGAGGAGCTGCAATGTGGTTTTCGTCCCGGTCGCGGAACACTGGACCAGCTCTACACCCTTGCAAGGGTACTCGAGGGTATGTGGGAGTTTGCCCAACCAGTCTACATGTGCTTTGTAGACCTGGAAAAGGCATTCGACCGTGTCCCTCGTGGTGTCCTGTGGGGGGTGCTCCGGGAGTACGGGATTGATGGTCCGCTTCTACGTGCCATTCGGTCCTTGTACAATCGAAGCAGGAGCCTGGTTCGCATTGCCAGCAGTAAGTCGAGCTTGTTTCCGGTGAACGTTGGCCTCCGCCAAGGCTGCCCTTTGTCACCGATTCTGTTCATAATCTTCATGGACAGAATTTCTAGGCGCAGTCAAGGTGTTGAGGGAGTCCAGCTTGGTGACCTTAGGATCTCGTCTCTGCTATTTGCAGACGATGTGGTCCTTATGGCCTCATCAGGCTGTGACCTTCAGCGTTTACTGGAGCGGTTTGCAGCTGAGTGTGAAGCTTCTGGGATGAGACTCAGCACCTCCAAATCCGAGGCCATGGTTCTCAGTCGGAAACGGGTGGACTGTACCCTCCGGGTTGGGAGTGAGGTCTTGCCTCAGGTGGAGGAGTTCAAGTATCTCGGGTTCTTGTTCACGAGTGAGGGAAGGTTGGAGCGTGAGATCGACAGACGGATCGGTGCAGCATCTGCAGTAATGCGGTCGCTGTACCGGACCGTCGTGGTGAAGAGAGAGCTGAGCCGGAAGGCAAAGCTCTCTGTTTACCGATCGATCTACGTTCCCACCCTCACCTATGGTCATGAGTTATGGGTCATGACCGAAAGAATGAGATCGCGGATACAAGCGGCGGAAATGAGTTTCCTTCGTAGGGTGGCTGGACTCACCCTAAGAGATAGGGTGAGGAGCTCGGCCATCCGGGAGGAGCTCAGAGTAGAGCCGCTGCTCCTTCACATCGAGAGGAGCCAGTTGAGGTGGCTCGGGCATCTAGTCCGGATGCCTCCCGGGCGCCTCCCTGGTGAGGTGTTTCGGGCATGCCCAGTCGGGAGAAGGCCCCCGGGAAGACCTAGGACACGCTGGAGGGACTATGTCTCACAGCTGGCCTGGGAAAGCCTTGGTGTCCTCCCGATGGAGCTGGAAGAGGTTGCTGGGGACCCGGAAGTCTGGACTTCCCTACTGAAGCTGCTGCCCCCGTGACCCGGACCCGGATAAGCGGAGGAAAATCGATGGATGGATGGATAACTGTCCTACAAATAGTCTATATGCCATATTATTAACCACAATTTTAAGAAAAATTTTTCATTGTTTATATGGCATAAGAAGAGTACATTATATCAAAAGCAATAAATTTGTGTGTGTGTGTGTGTGTGTGCGCGCGCGTGTGTTCGGTGTGTGTGTATTTACACATACATATATATAATAAATTAGACAATCAAAAAAATTCAATAAAAATTAAATGAACAAAGTCTCTTTTAGCAAAAATTACGCTTATATAGATATTGCACTTAAAAATAGACCCTCTCGCTGTCAAATTAGAGTCTAATAATACAGTCATAAAAACCACACACACAGTTATGTAGTGTTTTGTTAAAGTAATTGTAGTGGTTAAATTTGAGCTGGACCACATATCTGAGTAAAATGCAATGTTTCTGATGTCCTTCAACACCTCTTCTTTAATTCGGTTATCCACCTTATTCCTGAGGCCACTGATGTAAAACGGGTTATGGGTGGAACTTTCGGTATAGCAAACGGACGTTTCACTGAGCTATTGTTTTCAACTTGGAGTTGGCAGTTTTATCAGCTTTAGCGGTGCATACAAACGTTAGAAGCGTGTTTTACTTAATTCTCCGAAATTTACAAAAATGGACTTGCGCAGCTGAGGCACATGTTGTGCGGCTCGTGGTTGTACTAACATACTACATTATGGTTGGGATACTCCAAACCACCAAAGAAGAGATACCGGGTACTGCAGAGACCTGACAGTAGTGTCACAAGAACAGGTAAGATATTTTATGTGTACATCCCACTGGATTCAGTTGTACCAAAAGTACCACTTTTTAAAACCGCAAATGACTGTCAAAGCATGAAATAGAAACACAAGCTCCACACCGCGCACTCCTCATTCTCGCAGAATGTAAACACAAGCAAGTGAAGTGATAACGTTACAATAGATCAGCACTGTGTGCTACCACGGCACAAAAAAGCACAAATAAAGTTAATGTTGTGAACTTACCTACCTACTACTAGTTACCTTTAAATTATCCGTCACACTGATTAATTGCTCAACATCTGCTTTTAGATACATAAGATTGTGCCCAACATCTTTCAACAAAACCCTACCAACCTTATCGCTATGAAGGTAATGATATGCCTCGGAGCTTCTAAGATTGTTCATAGCCTTGCCATCTGCCGCAATAGAGTTGAGAAAGTAGCTAAAAATGCTACTGTAGGGTGACATTTGGCCACTTTTTCAGGTTATCCGCCTATCCCTCAATTTTAGTAGGCAACTGAATTGTTATGTCGCCTCCGATAAGACACGACGTGTTCCCACATTTTTATGTAGTTAGTTATGAAAAAAAAAAAAGAATTGCGCAATTGCTTCTACAGTGGTAACGTAACTAAACGCCGTTTCCGGTGTCTACTGAAGTTTCACCCATAATACATGCAAAGGCTCATGGGGGCTAGGAAAAAGGTGGATACAGTTCAGGATTTGCTGTTTGTAACATGTACGGTACGTGTTCCCAGGCAATTCACACTTGTCTGTCAACATTACTAACATTTCCCCAAATGTTAACTACAGTATTTTTAAAAGTTGCAGTGTTTAGAACGACAGTGTCTGTGAGCGTGCATCATTTTGCGTTGTTTTTTATATTTACTTTGCCGACAAATGTTTACATAAGCCTTGACTGTCAGGACAAAAGCTCTGCTGCATTTATACACTGGGGCTAGCTTAGAAACGATCGCTTTGTGCTTTCATTCTCATGAGTGTTTGCTTGCTAAATTGATGCTAGCTCTGTGTATCCATTCACTAGTAGCCCCGCCTCCACATACTGCGACAAAGAGGTTAAATGTCTGACACGATGGTTTACTCTCCACTATAGAACCAATGCACAAACACTGGTGTCATGCAGCCTGTGCGGTAAAGAAAGACGACTCAGATGAGGAAAACAAACATGCATGTGCATGGCAATTTATCAATGCCGACAAAATCCGTTTTTATAGTTCGATTAACGATTTATCAATTATTGTGACTGGTCTACCAGGAACTATTGAATAAAAACCCAAATGGCCACCTGGGAAGTTTTTAGTGGACCCGTATGTAGGTATTTCTAAATACCAGTGTGAATAGGAAAGTCACTTACAAGGTTCCTGTGGTGGGAAGGGGGCTCACGGCAACCGAAGAGAGACAGGGGAGAGTTCTGAAGCGGAATCTAATTTAACAATAACAGTTGTTTTAATTGCAAATGTTGATCTGAAATTGTAGAACACAAGCATTAAACCGTGTGTCCAAAATAACCATTTTATGGCCATCTCAATTACTAGTGTTTTTTCCACTATTGGGCGGTGGTCTCCATACATAACTCCAACAAATATCAAGGATGGCTCACATTCAATTCAGCACACACACAAATGTGCTTCAAAGAGTTTTGAATAAAACAGGTACACAGTATTGTGGTGTAATAAAAGGACTAATGTTGACTCATCAAAAAATGTAACGTGTAATTTGATGTAATGCGTTTCTAATGTAATGTATTTAAGCCTACAAGAATCTCCACACAAAGCAATAATAATGACACAATAAACTTCAAGTTTTGGCCAACTTTAGCATATAATGTTGAGGTGGCATTTAAGCTAAACAGATGCAAGAGGCACGCAGGAAAGATCCACACTCCCTCTCATTCTAGTTAAACATACAATGATCCTGCAGTGAATTACCTCTTTGTGCACAGCAGAGTCACAGCAAACCTAGTGATTGTTGCTTCAGCAGAAGTTGTCTTGGCAATGTCACTGCAGTAGTCCAACTACAAACAACATCCAAGTAGTTCTAGTTACCTGCTGTACATTGGAGCAGCAGGTCTTTGGTACTCCTCTTGCACGGCTGCCTTAATTGTAATTGTATTTCATCATACTTTACTACACAAAAAATTAGAATATCCTGATAAGGTTGTTGTAATTCTACAATTTAACTTAAAAGGTGAATTTGACGTATTATATAAATCAAATAGTATGCAAATTTGCAAGGTATACTGTAGTTCCATAAATAACAAATATAAGAGTTGTTGTCAACAGCAGAAGCATGTTTTCAGTCATGTACATTTCTTGAATACAGGATCTGCAAAGCGCAAATAATCATCTTTGCAAGCTCCAACAGGATTAGTAAATTATGTATAAAAGTTTACATACAACTTCATTATAAATCTCAGAGGGCTTGCCAAATCTCCTGCTCCAGTTAATTTTGTTTCTTTTTTTATGTTCCTGTGGATGTTGCATTTTGCGCACTAAAAATGTAACCAAGGACACACTAACAATTGTACAATGCAATTGACACTTAAACCTGTGCTCATTTGACGGAGGCGAGTCCACACGTGTCCGCAGATATACAGCACAGAAAACGAAGGTTTTAAAAACCTTCGGCCAAAGTGTGGATCTGGCGAAACACTCCGGTTATACGTTTGTGTATGGAGGCAAATAGCCGGAGGTTTGTGTTTCCAAACGTCACTTCCAGCGGTGACGTCACAAATCCGAACTGTATTTACATGAGAAACAACATGGATGCCCTCAGAACTGACAATGTTTACTTTCGCCTAGTTAACTTTGTATTCTAAATCAACATTTATAAAGAATCCTACCTCCTTGTCAGTCCACAACATCGAGCTGGGCGCCATATTTTATGTTTGCGGAAGTAACGAGATGACAGAGGATGATTCTGATTGGATAGAATTTTAGTAACTGTTGCCGCCTACAAGATTGGCTGTGGTTCCCATTGGATTTATCCAGTTATGTGAGGATGCACTTTTTTTCCCCCTAAATCGAGGTCGTGTGGACACAATTTTTTCCATAAACAAAGAGGGAAAAATATGCGTTTTTAAAAATACCCTGCTACGTGTGCACAAGGCATGAGACTCGGATGGTCTCGTCCTCGGGTTCACACTTAAGCTTAAGCAAATGAACTGTATGAGGACAGCAAAAGAACTAGCACTTGTTTTAACCTTACCAAAAATGAGTATGAACTCACCCTAATAAATAAGATTGGTCAGTAGTTAATGTACAGATTGCCACAAACCCAAGTGGAAGAAAGAGTGAGAAAATCCTACCTTCATCTCTCTTTGAGTCCTCTAGGTAACCAGTGTGGCTGTCCCGGGGCTGAAACAGTTTTCAAAATATGTTAGACATGACAACCGGAGTGTGCCACAACAAAACAAGAGTTATATGATGACATCATTTCTCCTGCTTGGATGCACTGGAAGAAAAAAAAAAAAGAACCTGGGCGTTGGAAGCACACATCAAGCGATCATCACAACAAACCATCATGTGCACGTTTTGTTTTTGCACTCGACGTAAATGCAAAGATTGTGATGTCCTGTCGAGATACAGCCCCCAAACAATATCGGTGTTGCAAAGTAAGCCGTGGCAGGCTGATCACTCTCCTTCTCAGAGCCCCTAAAGCCGTTTACGTAATGGCCCGTGCACGCGTACGTGTTGTTGCCCGTCAGTCAGCCTTGTGGCACTGAAGGGCACACATCGCCAAACAAGTCTCCAGTCAAACTCTAACGCAGTCTAACAAATGCATCGGACAATGTTGCAGTCTGGGTCGGAGTGGGAGCAAAGTGTTCACAGACACACACTCACTCACAGTGGGGGCAGCGTGCTGTCTGCACCAACTCCCTCCACCAGATCAGCGGATGACGCCATTTCTGGTGCTGACAGTCTGCTACCATTTATTGGGACGTTTTCCAAATCAGTGCACCCAATGCATCTGCACTGATATGACACCAATATGGAGGATCTCGTCTATAAAGCAAACTGACCCTGATACGGTTCGTGTTTTCCTCCCTGGACTCGGTGGCGCTTGCTAACGAAAACAGAGCCACCAGAACACTGGCTTTTTCATTTACATGGCATACGAAATGGGCGCTAAAGGACGTCAAGTTGGCCAAAGCAGTGGGGGAAAAAGTCACTTTTACGCCATGTTCTCCTGAGCGACATGTCTGCACTGCTTGTGACAAAGGAACAAGCCCAACAAACGGCTCGCAACAAGGTCAGCTTCCTGGGGTGGGGGAGTTGGAATATGTAGGGGGACGACCGAAAGACTTAAGAATGAAAATCGTTAAGAAAAAAAATGCAACAGCGCAGAAGCGTAATGATCAGAGCAAACCGAATTGGAGGAAATAGTCCACTGACTTTGCACCTTCGAGCACGGCTGGCGAAGCGGGGGAGTTTCTTCATATAAGCGATGCCTGGCGTAGCACAAACCACACACAGGACACTGCAATGAACCGTGAGCCGTGACAAAAACGTTGGCTTTTAATCACTACAGCGACGTGAAGCTACGATCCTTCTTGTCGTGTGTTATTATCACTTGGACGCCGATGGCAGGCAGGCAGGCTGTGCAATGGACGAGGATTCCTCCGCTCAACACCAAACTGGTGCTCCCCGGCAGCCTCGGAACTATCCAAGCCCAACCGTCCACTAGCTAAACCCTGTTCGCCGCATAACTTTGCCTGGCCTCGAGCTGACCGAGTTGTATTCGCTCGCCAGACCCGGCGGTTCCATTCATTCCGCCAGTTAACAAGTTAAGCTAACGCATAGGGAAGCAAGCTAGTGAAAACAAGATGTTCAAAATAGCCATGGCTTTTGTCTTACCTGCGCTGTCAAGTTGCACAATGCGTCCGTTTTTCGACGAAAGTATGCTAATAATCCATAGGAACATTGAAGTTGCGACTCCAAAAATATTTAAACGTTGCTTGTCGGCCCCGGCGTCGTTGTCGAAGACGGGTAGATAAAATGGTTTTCGCACAGCGCTGCTGTTTTTGCCTTGTTGAGAAGCTTCTCTCCAGCCTGGCTCTTTCTCACATCCTTCTCCCCGCCTTCTGAGTATGATTGACGGACACGTTGGTTCCGCCCCGTCGTTTCTGAGCATTCCGATTGGTTGACAACTATTACCTCAAGACGATTGGTTCATCGTGAGGAAAAACTAACCATTGCACTTCGTCTGAAACTAACGAACTGGCCGCTTATCGCAATACAGAAAAAAACTACACTAAGAGCTGGAAAACATGAGTGCGTTCGATTCAAAACAAAAGATGTACCGATATGACGAAGCTGTTTACTTTCCATTAAATTGGCAGCTTGCGGGGAATGTGGGTGTGCAAGTGCAACACACACTGCTTACACCCTTATTAAACCGCCACCCACATTCTCCGCGCCTGCGCTATGCCGGGGGCAAGGCATATAAATGCTAACTTTCCTGACAAGACACGTATCTGCACTGTTCCGGAACCAACATAGCAAACGATTCCGTGAATTGACTCGTAACGTTACGTGATATACGTGGTAGTTTTATTTCGCTGCTCTATTCTAAAGTTTTACTGTGGAGGACAACACAAATGCGCGTCGGAGGCCAGTTGACGGTAGCATGCTAACACAAGCCCGCTAGCCGTGCGTGGCTAGCAGGAGTAGCCAGTCACCATTGCAACAGCAGACAGCCAAGGTAGGTAGAGCTGAAGGAATAGTACATTGCATCTACTTTTGAGTACACTCGAATAATATGTTCTTTGATCTACATATGATGTGTTTCAACGAAATAAACGAGCGCAAGTGAGAGGATAAAGTAGGCTTATGACTTCAAAGATGATCTAAATTCTATGGTATGTCGCCATTAAAGATAAGGTTATGTGGGGTCTCATTGGAAATCGTTTACTATGTGTAACTATGATGGCTGTTAAAATAATGAATGATATTACTGTAGTCAGTTTGCTCACCCCTTGATTGTTTCATCAGCCTAATGTGACGATATTGCTGGTGTTACTTATACGACAGCCATTTGTGGTTTACCATCCAAAAGTGGTAGATTTATGTAATTGCACAGATGCTTAAATTTATTGTTTTAAAGAAAGTAGGACTTTAAGCAACCCACCCCCTCAAATAAATCTGTGGTCCTTGTTTCTGAGTCATAAGATTTTGCCAAACATTCTGTCATGTGATCACTCAATTCCCATTCAATTAATGGCTGGCAGTTTCCTTCCATTCATGGAATGCACATACACATATCAATAATACAAATACAATTAGAATTTACATTCAATTAAGTGTAGTTTGGGGATTAACTTGGTAAAACCTTTTATACCTTTTATTTATCTTCGTCTATTTTCTATACCGCCTGTTCTCATTGGAGTTAATGTCGAGCTGGAGCCTATCCCAGTTGTCCTGGGGCAGTGCTTTGCACAGTGAACTGTTAGGGGGGCAAGAGATGCAGGGAGGACCTATCCACTTACCTAGTCCGCGCTTGTATGCTTAACTGATCTTTTTTACATTTTGTGGGTTTCAGTTTCGAGTTCAGTCCGTAGAGTACAGATAAATATCAGTTTCTCAATAGTGTTTACAATCTGGGGGTTGCGTGAAAACATTTTTGGCTCCCAGTGGGGTCATGACAGAAATTGAGAACTACTGACATATAGGCGCATGACAGAAATTGAGAACTACTGACATATAGGCGCATGACAGAAACTGAGAACCACTGACATATAGACAAACAATTATCGACACTCACGTTCACATGTGTGGACAGTTAGCTTAACCTGCAGGTTTTGTGGATGTCTGAGGAAGCAGCAGAAAACCTATGTAAGCAAAGGGAGAACACGCAAACACCACGAAAATGTAGGTATGTCCGATATTGGCTTTTTGTTGAAATTGAGAAACTCTCAAATTCCAATTTCAATATTAACTGATTCCGATATGTGAAACATCACATTCACAAACAGAGTCCTTATCTAACCATTAAGCAGTCAAGCTCATCGTACTAACCTGGCCAATCTGTTGTGAAGTGGTTGGGTACAATGTCAGCAATTAGCTTCTTGCCGTGGCTGTAAACAACATTGTACAACTCTGGTTAGCAAACATCTGTTAGCAAACTTGTGAATGAGCAATGCAAAGTGGGGCTCGAGGAAATCTGACCTGATTGATCGCTTTCGTCTTGAAACTTGGAAGTTTTGAAGGAAGAAGTCTTGGTTCCGCCTCACATAACCAAGGCTTTACAATCATTGCAAATCGCAAGTTTAACATCTGAAAGAGGCACTTGGAAATGGTTTCAAAACACTGACGTTAGTCGGGCACAGAGCGAGCAAGCTTTTTGCTGCAGCCACCAACGCTTGTTTACCCCCTTCAAAACGCAGTTTGATGAGGTCATCATTTGCGCATCTGCTCCGCCATACGGGAGTCCATAGGCCTTTGTACAGTATTAGAATAAATCCAATATAAAGTCCAATTTTCAGGATCGGAATCGGCTGCCAATCCGATCACGGTGTCACGGTGCCGGCCGCTCTATCAGCTGGTTGTTACTAGGGACCATCAATAGATCTTCTGACTGTTCGGCAATACAGTACATGTTAATTAGTGGTGTACTATGCAGCCCCTATTATATTATATTATATTGTATTATATTGTGTTGTGTTATGTTGCATTATATTATATTATGTTGGATTATATTATAATATATTGCATTATAATACATTACAAGTTTCAGTTTTGCATCTCACAGCAACTATGGTGCATTCAAACACTGGCAAACAAAGTTCATTATTACATATTAACTATTACCGACTTAGGGTAAAAGAGATGTTTTCTGCAAAAAAAAAAACAGCCTATTTTCAAAGAACAAATTGTACATTTATTACTAATAGTCTGTGAGTTTGCAAGGCAGTGAATGTTGAATGTGCCGGGATCCACTGTACTCTATTTTCTTTTTGCAGCAGTGTGTTAAAACAAAGACGTAATTCTCACATCTCTTACTCCCGTCATCTATATGATTATTGTCAAGTTTAACATTCATGAGGCAGGTAGCATGCAACATGCAATTAAATCATGCATTTCTATATAAATAATGTGATGTGTAGTCATAATACAATGTAATAATGCTCAAATATACTGGAAGCGCACAGCTGATTTTATATCAGCACTTAGATTCCAATAAGTTAGGTTCATGCACAATTTTAAAGAATTATATATTTTTTTTCAAATGTCAAAGCCACTTTTTCATGAAAACGTTTTCATCCCCTTCTTCCCCCGTGAAGTTTTAAGTCAAAGTGATGGAGGGTGAGCCAGAGGCAGCCTCAGAACGAATTCTCCTGGAGCCATACAAATACTTGCTGCAGCTGCCAGGTGAGTAACTACACCACTACGTATGTGACGCAACCTCTTAATTTTTTACTGAAGCACAGAGACACCACACTATGTTCAGTAGGAATTAATCTGTAAAGAAAGTTTTTCTTCCAAATTAGATTTTTCTGACATCCTAATGCTCACACATATTTTTGCATTGATATTGCAAAAAAGTTACTAAATACCTGTTATCAAGACAAATGTGTTAATATTTTAGAACAAATAAAAACGGACAGAAAATTACAACATATAAACTTAACACCAGACACATGCCCCATTAACGTCAATACATTAAACTAATGAAGAC
The DNA here is from genome assembly GCA_024372805.1 of Oostethus manadensis. Lineage (NCBI taxonomy): Eukaryota > Metazoa > Chordata > Actinopteri > Syngnathiformes > Syngnathidae > Oostethus > Oostethus manadensis. The sequence goes on from QODF01000041.1 coordinate 4,177,200, forward strand.
TCTCTTCATTATTGCCTCCTCAGGAAAACAAGTGAGGACAAAACTTGCTCAAGCATTCAACCACTGGCTCAATGTTCCAGAGGACAAACTGCAGGTGGGAAATGGAAACTAAATAACGTTGACAGTAATTGTACAATCTCTAGTATGGGAACATGCAGTGCTAAGGTCAACATTAGATTTGTTGTTGTAGCAATTATATCATGAACAATTATTTATAAAATGTATTCTTTCAATGTACAATGTTATTCAGTGGAGAGCAGACCTCCGGCAAGGTCAACTGTTTATAAACTGTGGGGGGGTGGAAGAAGTCTCCCATTTGAGTTTGTTAGTTAGCAGACTGCTGCCTGGTTCATGGAGACGGACGGACGGACAGACAGACGGTACTATCATAATTCCTAGGGAAGGATCGTTCCATTGACACCCAAGTAATTTGACTTACCTAAATAAACTTCTACATCCATAGCTTTTATCCTGATTCTCACCCAATTGTAACGGGCAGTGCCCCATCTACTCAAAATTGTTTGGTTTTGTAGTTTTTGCATAATTCTGTGCTACTACAGTCACCCCTTGTTATTTGCAGGTAATCGGTACCAGATCGAACCGTGATAGGAATTTCTGTGAAGTAGGTTTACTTATTTATAAATAGAATATTTTCTTAGAACATAGAAAACCTCTTTATTGTTTTTGGCTTGTTTTTATAGAGCTAGTCGCTTCTCCTGCGAGACCTGGCAACACTGAAACACATAGCCCAAGCCTACAGTTTGTTTCATTTGATATGCTTACTAAAACCTATCTTTTTTTATCTTTGTCTGTTTAACCATTAGACTTTGGCTGGACACATTTAAAGCCCATTGAGCTGAAAAATTTAAAGCAGATGAACAAATATCTCAACTATATGCTAATCAAATGTCTTCAGTGAATTCAGGTACTTAAACAAAATCTTGTGCCATGAGCAGCACAGTATCTGTCATTTCTGCAGACAAAAGCCACAATATGTAAATTAGCTTTTACTTGTATTGCATTTTTTTGCTTTCACAGTATTCAAAGCGATTTAACACTGTCTCTTCATTCACCCTCTGTTGACACTTGGGGATTCAGTATCTTGCTGAAGGATACTTGGACAGAACTGGAGGGAACAGAGGCTCAACAGCACAACCCTTAGGTTTTTCCAGGAACCATACTGTGAAGCAGTGACAGTAGGAAATAATACAGATGATGCTGCACATTTAAATTAGAGTATTATTATGTCTTAAACCTCATTTGAACCCAACAAGGATCTTATAATTACAGACCTTCTGCTCGGGTCCTGAAAAAGGACATGAAACCATATTTATCATTGTACTTATGTTCAGGTCCACTGGAGTCAGTCGCAGCTGACTGCTTGAAAACTCTGGACTGGTTGCCAATCAATCGCAGGGTGCACGTGGACAGGAATAAAAATAATGTATTTTGTGTGAGTGAGTTCACGCATAGCTCTTCTCCACTGTAGTGAACTGTGGTGTAGGTTCTGGATTAAGTTTGAGGCCGTGTGCAACCAGTTGCCTGCAAACTGACTCCACACCAGTTTTATTGTCCAGTTTTATTGGGGAGCCGAGTCATTACGTCGCAGTGGTTACGCCTCTGATAAGGAAATAACAGGATATTTCAAGTGTTGACCCTTTTTAAAATGAAAACACAAAACTCACTATACATAGTCCTTGACATTGAACACTATTTACAGGTAAAAATGTTATTGAAAAAGTGCAAAAATGTAAAAATTAAGATGCAAAACGTAAAGATTGCACGTTTCAGGCTTCGGGTTTGTGGAGCACTCGTAGCAACAGGAGAATGACCTATCTCATGACCGTCTTTTTCTGACAGAAAGATAAAACCATTAAATCGGAACACAATTGCAAAATAAATTCTACAGGTTTACAAAACAAACTAGTTCGCTGCAATGGAAGGGTGGCAATCGCTTGCAATTGTCGGCATAAATTCATTCAACAATAGCAAGCCAGCGTGCTAACGTTAACAGCAGGCATCCAAAACATTGCTATGAAAAATAAACAAATACAACTTATGGGAGTCCAAGCAGTTCTGACATGTTCCCGCATCTTTTTCTGTGATGGCCTACAAGTTTTCCGTGGATTTATTTGGAAAGTTGTTTAATTTTTTTAGTTGATTATTTAGTTCTTTTAAAGTCTGAACAAACCCTCCTGCAACCGTCTCGGCTCTGATGCTTTCCAATATTGGCTGGGTTCTTATTTCTTTTGAACTTCTTCCAATGGACAAGAGACAGCAGGTCAGTGTCCATGTTTTTAGAGGTTTTTTTTATTGTTAGACGTTGAAATGCAGTGTAATAAAAATGGAGGCCATTTGCAGACTTATTTTTTAGGTAAACTCGCCCCCCTCAATATGCAAACGGTTTCCCCACTTGGCTCAACATGCCTTTGGAGCCAGGGTCAAACCAAAAAAATACTCCTTGAGTTTGAACTAATTGTGAAACAATGATAGTGAAAAACTATGTTCTGACAACCAGCTCCAAAAAAAGTTCTGAATCAGTCACAGTGAAAAAGTCAGTCCAGTTGTTCACATGCTACAAACATCCGACAATCAGATTTATTCGACCCTTGACTCACTGAGCAGACTTCCTGTGTGTTTGTGGGCAACAGCAGGGTTGCTGCAGCAGCGATACAATGTCAATGTTTGGGCTCGTTTTTGTCTAAAACGTACCCTAGCCTACAAGCTACAGGACCAAAGCAGTGTGGTGTCTTAATAAACAATTGCCCAACATTCTGGCACAAATTGATTGTATAACAGCTTCTGAAAATGGCTTCTTTGTTGCTGTGCTTTACATTGAAGGTTGATTGCTTGAGTCATATTCTGTACCATAAATCTCCACAGTTATAGTATTCTGTTGTCAAATTGTCAAAAAAAAAACCTCGGATAAGCGGAAGAAGATGGATGGATGGAAAATTAAACACTTTCAAGAATAATTGTAAAGCTGCAAAAAATAGTGTTACTGGAGATGTTTATTAGACCACCTGAGCAGGCTTACTGATTTTGAAGTCAGAAATTACTCAAGCATAAGATTGTCACCCATGAATTGTTTTGTTAGTTAATGCAAGTAAATAACTATAATTTGATATCTTTAAACATTATATGAATGAACATTATATGAACATTATATGAATGATAGAAACAAAGGTTTAGGTAATTCCCAATGCTGTTAACTCAGGCAGCTGTGACCCATTCATTTGCTGGTGGTGTATTATTGTTTTAGGGTGTCAAGATCTTGCAAGGTTAAAAAGTGACAAGATTTCTTCGTCAGAAAAAAATATTTCGTGGGCACTAAAAGCCTGGGATAATGAATTAATTCATCACACAATATATGAAAACTACCTTAATAATTTTGCCGGCCATGCTATATTGCCAGATATACATGTTTGTGTGTTTTCCTCGTCTCTCGCCTCCAGCCATCGTAAAACCGAAGAAGCTGCTGCCCTCCAATTGGTTATCTCATCATCTTCTTAATTTGAAAGTAACCTAATAAGGAGAATTGTTAAAACCCCTATTTCTGAACAAAGGAATGTGTCCTTATTAGCATAAACAGAAGAAATCATTTCAATATAATTACTATGGCCTAAATAAGATCAATCGTTTTTTGTTGTTGCATAATGACTAGTCGATTAAACGTTTCAATAGTTGATGACTTGTCAACTGTCAAAACAGTCGTTAGTTGCAGACCTTCTGTAAATCAGTCTTTAAATTTAAATTGTGAATTTGACACATTAAAAGAGATGATTTAATGCTGCGAAGGGTTTGTTTGAAATAGCTGAGGGACAAGAAACATATGGAAAAGAGGTGTTTTAAGGTATAATGTATTTTTTTTTTAATCAGCTTAGTCTTGCAGTTCACATAATGTTTGCAGAAAAAGGCATACAATGCAGAATCCAAAGTTGAAATATGAGGCTATACGTTCATATTACTAACTCACCACTCTGCCACTCCACATTATCTGGTAACAATGTTGACTTTGTAAATAAATTCCTTGAAAAATCAAACTGACTATTCCACAAAATCGCTCCCTTTGTGTTCCTTCTCAAACACTTCTGTTTTTCATCAGTCAATTTAAATGTGGACAAGCTATTTAGATTCATTAGTTTTTTAGCTCGACCCCGATGCCCTGATGAACTTACCAGTGCTTAAAAAAACGGCGCTGTGTTGTGATGAAAACATGGAGAACAATTTGTGCTTCATCTTGCTGCCATCCACAATGTTGAGATTAGTTCACTTTGTCTTGATAAAAATGACTTGTAATAATAACCGCATTTCTCTCTCGGTGGACAAAACAATTTAGACATTTTATTTCTTTGTATATCAATCATTTATCCAATTGGGGGAGCTAGCTTCACAACATTAGGGTGGGAATGTCATTGTCCCATTTCTTGGCGGCTGTCTGGCTTTGTGACTTATGTATGCCTGTGTGTTCCACTTCATATTGACATTTCCCTTTGCACTTCATCTGACCTACATATGTTCATATTATAAACAAATTTGACTTCAGTCCTCTGTCACAAGCCTTCTAATTCCAATTGGGAGTGAGTTATGGCACACCGTGCCCCCCCTTCCCTTCCTTGTGTGGCGGCTCAGTAAACTCCCGCTGAACCCATCATGCAGACTCTGAGCTCTCCTTTCAGCATCATTAGCACTTTGCTGCAAAGAAGTCGCCACCATGGAAACAACTGACAGTGGAGCACAGTGTCATTCTTTTGGACATCTATTTGTACAGCACAAAGTGTAATAAATATGTATATCTCTGCAGAATACACAGGGACTTGCCCAATATACTGTTTGCTTTTCAACTGTTCTGTCTAGCATTGCAGTATTAGTTTAACAGTGTTTATTATCTTGCTAGAAGTGTGCAGTGTAGTACTGCGCTGCATCAGTCACACTGAATAAGGTAACCAAAATATTAAACATTGCGATGGTAGTGCAGCAAGGCTCGAAACAATCCAAACGAGTAGTCTATTTCATCCATGAAATTGTTTCGATCATGTGGCAAACTATTCCAATCCTGGCACAGTAGTCAGCTTAATTGGGCTTAAACACATGATGTTTTTGTGTCCATACTTGTTTTGCTTACACCTTGTAAGGGACTTTAAATAGCGTATATGCTATGATCCATGTATGCTGTTGCATTTCTTTTATTCTCTACAGGGAAATAATGTACATTCCTACTGTTTTCATCAAAGAATGTTTTCATTTGTATGGGACGGTATGGTCCACCTCCTTTGTGGAACACCAAGGAATGAAATAGTGGTCATTACGCTATAGTGGTGTTTAATGACTCGAGGCAGCCGTCCATTGCCCTGTCGAGTGGCAAAACTCTGCTTGTGTATCTGACAAAAAAAACGCCAATACTGACTACAGACTCCCTCTCCGTATACTGCACTCTATGCGTGGCAAATACATGTCGGCATTTCTAATAGATCACTGTTTGTGGCTTTGGCAAACAGAGACATACAGAGTCAGCAAAGTGTTCCGCTAATCAATGAAGACTTGTGGAGCGCTGAAGGCACGCAGCACTTTAGACACTGACAATCTTACTAAACACATTCTAAAGCAATCGTGTGGGCAGTGCTTGTCATCTTGGAGCCAATTATTGATGTGAATTTGGGTTTTTTTGTGGCAGCACAGGTGGTGCGGGAAATTCTGTTAATTAGAGCAACGAAGGGAATGTCAGACAGCAACAATGCTTTTTGATGAGTTTGTTGGTACTACAGTTGGACAGTCAAAAACCTAGCATACATTAGCATACTTTTGTATTTCCAAATATAATGTTTTCATTTGTAGCGGTGTCCCCATATGGCTTGTCCCAAACTCGCTTGCTAGGGTTTAAGGGAGAGTGAAAGGTTATTTGGCGGCCTTGGCCATCTGCCTAAACCACTAAAGCCTACTTTTGTGCTCCACTTTGTGCCCAATGGTGTTTAACTGTAAACAAAATAATTGTGAGAAAAAAAATCATACATCTGCAGTTGGAATTGCGTGGGTGACTACATCTTAATCACAAGCATGGGTATTAGTTTGTTGAAGATTTTTGTAGTAATGTGTGCAGACGCTGACATCCCATTAGAAAAGGTACCCAGGCTACACCCATTTCTCAAATACTGTGGAAAAACTGTACTTTGATGCATGGCATCAATAAATGTAAGGATTGTTGCATTTAATTTACTGACATTTTATTCACTAACCAAAACACACACACTTTATGCTGGTAAAAAAAAATTTGTGTACCATATAAATAACAGAATTACATCTCATAATACAATTGACAGTTCCGCATGTCCAAAAAGAGAAGGATGAAGAATTCCATTCCATTCCATTTTCTTCCGCTTATCTGGGTCCGGGTTGCGGGGAAGCAGTTTCAGTAGGGGAGTCCAGACTTCTCGGTCTCTAGCGACCTTTTCCAGCTCCACCGGGAGGACACCAAGGCGTTCCCAGGCCAGCTGTGAGACATAGTTCCTCCAGCGTGTCCTAAGTCTTCCCCGGGGCTCTCTCCAGGCTGGGCATGCCCGAAACACCTCACCAGGGAGGTACCCAGACATCCGGAGACATCCGGACGAAATGCCCGAGCCACCTCAATTGGCTCCTCTTGATGTGAAGGAGCAGTGGCTCTACTCTGAGCTCCTCCCGGATGGCCGAGCTCCTCACCCTACCTCTTAGGGTGAGTCCAGCCACCCTACGGAGGAAACTCATTTCCGCCGCTTGTATCCTGCGATCTCGTTCTTTTGGTCATGACCCATAACTCATGACCATAGGTGAGGGTGGGAACGTAGATCGATCGGTAAACAGAGAGCTTTGCCTTCCGGCTCAGCTCTCTCTTCACCACGACGGTCCGGTACAGCGCCCGCATTACTGCAGATGCTGCACCGATCCGTCTGTCGATCTCACGCTCCAACCTTCCCTCACTCGTGAACAAGAACCCGAGATACTTGAACTCCTCCACCTGAGGCAAGACCTCACTCCCAACCCGGAGGGTACAGTCCACCCGTTTCCGACTGAGAACCATGGCCTCGGATTTGGAGGTGCTGAGTCTCATCCCAGAAGCTTCACACTCAGCTGCAAACCGCTCCAGTAAACGCTGAAGGTCACAGCCTGATGAGGCCATAAGGACCACATCGTCTGCAAATAGCAGAGACGAGATCCTAAGGTCACCAAGCTGGACTCCCTCAACACCTTGACTGCGCCTAGAAATTCTGTCCATGAAGATTATGAACAGAATCGGTGACAAAGGGCAGCCTTGGCGGAGGCCAACGTTCACCGGAAACAAGCTCGACTTACTGCTGGCAATGCGAACCAGGCTCCTGCTTCGATTGTACAAGGACCGAATGGCACGTAGAAGCGGACCATCAATCCCGTACTCCCGGAGCACCCCCCACAGGACACCACGAGGGACACGGTCGAATGCCTTTTCCAGGTCCACAAAGCACATGTAGACTGGTTGGGCAAACTCCCACATACCCTCGAGTACCCTTGCAAGGGTGTAGAGCTGGTCCAGTGTTCCGCGACCGGGACGAAAACCACATTGCAGCTCCTCTAACCGAGGTTCGACTAACGGTCGTACCCTTCTCTCCAGCACCCTGGAGTAGACTTTCCCAGGAAGGCTGAGGAGTGTGATCCCCCTATAGTTGGAACACACCCTCCGGTCACCCTTTTTAAAAATGGGGACCACCACCCCGGTCTGCCAGTCCAGAGGTACTGTTCCTGACTTCCATGCAATGTTGTAGAGGCGTGTCAACCAACACAGTCCTCCAACATCCAGAGCCTTGAGAAATTCTGAGCGGAACTCGTCTACCCCCGGAGCCTTGCCACTGGGGAGTGATTTGACTACCCCAATTACCTCAGCCACGGTGATAGAACTGTCCACGTACGTATCCTCAGACTCTGCTTCCTCTATGGAAGGCATGTCAGTGGGATTGAGAAGGGCCTCGAAGTATTCCTTCCACCGACCAACTATATCCACAGTCGTGGTCAGCAAGCCCCCGTCCGCACTGTAAACAGTGTGAACTGGGGGCTGCTTCCCCTTTCTGAGGTGTCGGACGGTTTGCCAGAACCTCTTCGAGGCCGACCGAAAGTCGTGCTCCATAGCCTCACCGAACTCCTCCCACACCCGAGTTTTTGCCTCGACCACCGCCGAAGCCGCGTGCCGCTTGGCCTGCCGGTACCTGTCAGCTGCTTCGGGAGTCCCGCAAGCCATCCATGCTCGATAGGACTCCTTTTTCAGCTTGACGGCAGCCCTAACCCCCGGTGTCCACCATCGGGTTCGGGGCTTGCCACCACGACTGGCACCGACCACCTTGCGGCCGCAACCACAACTGGCTGCCTCAGCAATAGAGGCACGGAATACGGCCCATTCGGACTCAATATCCCGGTCCTCCCTCGAAATGCAGGCGAAGCTCTGCCGGAGATGAGAGTTGAAGACTCGACGAACGGGAGATTCTGCCAGACGTTCCCAGCACACCCTCACTACGCGTTTGGGTCTGCCAGGTCTGTCCGGCATCCTTCCCCGCCATCTAATCCAACTCATCACCAGGTGGTGGTCAGTTGACAGCTCAGCCCCTCTCTTCACCCGCGTGTCCAGAACATACGGACGCAGGTCTGATGTTACGACCACAAAGTCGATCATAGACCTGCGACCTAGGGTGTCCTGGTGCCAAGTGCACTTATGGACATCCTTATGTTCGAACATAGTGTTTGTTATGGACAAACTGTGATTCGCACACGGGTTCAGGTCAGGGAGGCTGTTCCTCCCAACCACGCACCTCTAAGTCACACTGTCATTGCCCACATGGGCGTTTTAGTCTCCCAGTAGAACTATGGAGTCACCAACTGCGGTGACTCCAGGAAGAAGCAAAGCTTTTTTAATCCTATCCCCGTACGATTTTCCCCAATTTCAATACATTTGTGCACTTCCTGCATTTAGTAAGTTTAAAATGTATAAGTAAAAAATTAAAACAGAATTTGGAAAAAATACATTTTTAAAGGAGTTTGGGGGGGAAAAAACTGACTTCATAGGGTGCTGGAATTTAAAGTCACTATAATTTCCTTAAAGCACAATTAGCATAAACTACATTAATACAGTTGTTTTTTTCTTTTGTGTTAATAATTCAACCTAGGTGGAAATTTACACTTTACTGAATGAGGTACTGTACGTGAGCTCAAAGTATTGCTAAAACATAAAATGGTGCTGAAAATGTTTGAAGACTCAATGTATTTGTAATACTTGCAGTACTTTTGAAGAGTTAAATGAATGTTAAGCTCTCCTTCTACCAAGCCCTTTATGAGCCCCACTCAGATTGGTCTTTTAAGCAAATCAGTAAGCATGTAAACATGGCGCCCTCTGCTGTCTGCACAGTGTAGTGCATTGACATTACTGCGAGAAGAGAGTAATTACCCTAAGTGATACAGTCATCCAACAATTCCTGGATGTAGCAAGTCACACGGACAAAGTATTGTTCCAAGGTGATTTTTGTCTTTTAAACTGGGAGGTCACTTACCTGAGTAATAATGACGTGTCATTTGTGTAAAGGTGATTATCGAAGTGACCGAGATGCTGCACAATGCCAGCTTGCTCATAGATGACATCGAGGACAGCTCCAAGTTGCGGCGAGGCTTCCCCGTGGCCCACAGCATTTACGGCATTCCCTCTGTCATCAACTCTGCTAATTACGTCTACTTCTTGGGTTTGGAAAAAGTGCTGACGTTGGAGCACCCAGAAGCTGTACGTGTGTTTACCCGGCAGCTGCTGGAGCTGCACCGCGGCCAGGGCCTGGACATTCACTGGAGAGACACGTACACATGCCCCACCGAGCAGGAGTACCGCAACATGGTGCTGCGGAAAACCGGCGGGCTCTTCGGCCTGGCGGTGGGCTTGATGCAGCTCTTCTCTGATTGGAAACAGGACCTAAAACCACTCCTAGACTCGTTGGGCCTCTTTTTTCAGATACGGGATGACTACGCCAACCTGAGCTCACGTGAGTACAGCGAGAACAAGAGCTTCTGCGAGGACCTGACAGAGGGCAAGTTCTCATTTCCTACAATTCATGCCATCTGGTCACATCCAGAGAGCACCCAGGTGCAGAACATCCTCCGGCAGCGAACAGAAAACATGGACATCAAGCGCTATTGCGTGGACTACCTGGAGAAGGTTGGCTCATTCGCGTACACTCGTCAGACACTTCGTGACCTGGAGGCCGAGTCCTATCAACTAATCAGGGACTTTGGGGGAAACCCTCAGCTGGAGAGCTTGGTCAAACTCCTTAGCCGCATGCATCATGAGGCTGAAACGACAGGAGAGTCGCACTCCACTAACTGTGAGCCGCACTCCAGCCAGAACCACTGAACTCTGCAATGACACCCAAAGAGTTTTATGCACACTATTCATACATGAAAATATAGAAGTAGTTATACACTGTACGGAACATGTACTGACTGATGTGGCCCTGTAGTCCTTTGTCTGCTTCAAAATGGGGAAATTCTTTCCACAGCGCTATCGCCATTGTAGGAATTGGGCGACATTTTAAAAGCACTTCAAGTACCTTGAAGGTTGAAAGGCGCTATATAAATGAAGCCCAGTTGCGTCCTTCTTTAAACCATGCAGATGTTTCGAGTGCTGCAGCAACATGAGTCCGCCATTCACATGTCTACTTATAATTTATATATACTGTATCTACTTAATAACATATTGCTATTACATTTAAACTAATGCGCTTGTTTTTTTTAATGCTTTGCCTGTTGGTCTACTGCATTCTGATTCACCACAGGATTTTATCCCCTCTTAAATGTCCATCTACGAAATAAAGGTTATTTGAAGACCTCATTGAATGTGTTGTCAGCCGACGGGGACATTTTAAAGCTTTCCTTGTGCAGATGGATTGGAATAGTGCCAAACACTGACCATTTTGATAGCAAAGATCACAAAATGTGTATTTGTAGTGGCTGACTGAATTAAATCCTGCATACAAACTACAAAAATGGGCACAAAACCAAAATACTGAGTAGTACTAGTAGGTTTCTGCACCCTACACCGGTCTTGTTTCATTTCTGTATTCAGCAAACAGGAATTACAAAATCAGAAAACCTTGAGCAGCTTTTTACACGCACTCGTTGCTAAGGACATGACTGCTGCTTTAATAGCAACTTTTGTCTAAAGTACAAAGTGCAAATCATCCAACTCCTCCATTTATGTGTTTGGGTGGCAGTGAAGCCGCTCAATCATTTCATTTCACCGCTTATCCTCATTAAGGTCGCGGGTATCCCAGCTGACTTTGGCGAGAGGCGGGGTACACCCTGGACTGGTCGTCAGTCAATCACAGGGCACATATAGACAAACATTCACACATATTCATACCAATGGACAATTTAGAGTCGCCAATTAACCTAACATGCATGTTTTTGGAATGTGGGAGGAAACCGGAGTACCCGGAGAAAACCCACACACGCACGGGGAGAACATGCAAACCACTAATTTATTTCATTTATAAATAATGATTCAACAAAATGCCTGTAATTTTTATTTTCAAAATAGTAAACAATGCATTTGTTTTCTTTGCTGAAGCAAGTATGACAAAATGCAAATGCACATGAGGCTGCTGTACTAGAGCTGACTTGAGTCCATCACAGTAATCAAAGCCTCAAACAGCTCACATTTCTTTATCAGGGATGCTCAGATTGATTTTCTCCACACACTGAGTTGTGTTGAAGAGCAAAGGGTGGTGGTGTTTGTGCGGGGACCGATAACCTACCCGCCCCACCCCCTTAGTCCCTGCAAGATTTGCTTTATTTATCATCACGCTGTGCTTTATGGAAATTTTCATAAATATTCTAATGGCAACAGGCAGAGTTTTTCCTCCAAATGTTTTTAGCTCAAATGCATGCATGACTGACAACCTACTGAGTGCATTTACTTTAACTGGTCTACAAATGGAACTACAGTGGAATCTCAAAGTCAATAAATTGTCATCATTTTTTGTGTGAAATACGATTTTTTTAATGTAGTTTACATTACCAAAAACAATGTGACGTGACAAAGCACAACGGCGCACACATGTGAGTATTTTGTGCAACCTGAGTTATTTTCTTAACCAAATCGTGGCTGGACTGTACAGAAAACTATTCCTCCAACAACAGTGATATGATTTAATCCTATGGCTGCGGTTTGTCAAAATCAAGGACCAACCTGCTCCACAGACCGCCAGTGAAGCTCAGCTTCCCTGCAAGTGATGTTTGTTTGCCAGTTCATCCAATCAGGCTCTTAACTTTCTCGCTGTGAGCTTCCGCAAGCTACCATTCTGCTGCCGAGGGAAAGGAATATCTTGTCAGAAAGCAAACTCAACAGTAGATCAATGATCAACATACTCCCAAAATAAAGCGCATGCTAGTGCACTTTTAATGCAAGTGTGTACACATTTAGGTTTCAACAAATATTTCACCAGTGATCTTATTCAGGAAGTCCAGCTTCCCCTGTAGTCTGTTCTGAGGAGGGTGAGAGCTCAGGAGTTGGAGCCAGGAGCCACATTGACGTGAGACGCTTCACCGACGGATTTTTACAGTATTTTTTTCGTTGACATGAACTTGGCCTACATCAGTGAGTACCTTTGCCTCCACGCCTTTCAGTGACGTTTAAGTCAGATGTACGCCACCTGACTGTTCCGACTGCAGTAGCGTCGGATTCGTTCGACTTATATCTGTATAAAAAAAAGAGGCCTGGGTCACATTTGAAAATGGATTGTACTGTTCACACTGCCATAGAAAAAAATCAGATAGAGGTCACAGTAATGACTTGAATGCTTTGTTTTTACCTCTTGAAAATAAAAAGTACTGTCTGCCATGGTTAGGCGCTGCATTGGGGGCTAACTTTGGAACGTACTACAGCCTGCCCTCTTCCTGCTCAGAGCATGCAAGCCACACCTCACATAAAACCCACATGATCTTGATAAGTCAATTTCCTCAAAGCAGGACTTTTTATTTATAGATGGAATATTTTTTTGTGATTAGAACCTGTTTATGGCCTTGTAGGATTTTTTACATAATTAGAGTCCTTTAGACATGAAATCGCACCCATAGAGTCACATTTACACACGCTTAGTACCCCGTACAGTAGACATAATCACAGAAAATAAGTCATTCAAGAGATAAATAAGACTCAAGCTCGCATGCGTTGATGTTAATGTGTTCCTGTAAGGAAGTGACATCGGGGGTTTAATGTTGTGTTTTATCTTGGCGTGGGTTACGACCGCACATACTGTATAATCCCTTGTGTTTGGAATTATTGCACCTGATGTGTGATATTTCAAACCTGATGGAGACTGTGTTTCACTGAACATCACAGTGACATTACTGACACTAAGTGACAAGTGTAAAATGCGTCTTCTGAATGCCTTATATTTGATCTTAGATAGTTTTGACATTTCTATACTTGAAATGCTTATTTTAGGCAAGAAATACACTAATTTTTGCTGAAATGTGCATTTTTTTGACTAATAATGGGTCATATTTAACAACAAGACAACATGGTTTAGTAAAGAACAGAATTTTTGAAAGCCCTTGATAGAATGAAGCTGCAAAATGTCAAGTGCAAAATGGCGAGTTATGACTGTATAAGAGTCTACTGTGTGTCCGATTTTGAGCAAAAAAAATGTAATTTATTTTGAAATAACGCTGTAACATAAAATGTGGAAAAGTTGGAACGCTCAGACAATATTCACCAAATGTACTGTACTGTTAACAGTGTTGTTTTTTTTTCTTTCTATTGGTATCGCAGTTGAGAATGCTACAAAGGTAACCATTTCTGTTCCTGATGGCAGCATGGGCACAATTTCTATTTCCGGGCATTTCCAATGAGGAAAATTTAAAATCCCCCAAAATGTAATGAATTGTGTTGCACCCGACTGTGTGTCGTGTGAATATAAGTGTGACTAAGCAGAAGTATTATTAAACATTTCAATGTGCTGCAATCCTACTAAATGTATTGCTCATGACGTGGGTACAATGAGTGACCACGTTGCCTGCTGTAACGCGTGAAGGTGGATTTGAATGTATGAAAAATAGTCACTTGGGAGAAAGCTGTTAGTTTTGCTAATGTCCTCAAATGCAAGGTAACAAGACTGGAGCTGACGTGATGTATAGAGATTAAAAAAAGCCTGCTTAATATTCATGGCACTGCACCCACAGCAACATGTGCTCATGCATATTTTTACCAGCTCTCACTTGTTTGCAAAATCCTCTTGCCTGCCTCCCGGCATCCCTTTTGGGATAAGGAGGAATAATGAAGTATTCACTTGTTTCAACTTTTTCTTATCTTTTGTCAAAGTGTTTTTGGAGTTGGGAAGGCTTGCACTGGTGTACTGTAGAGTGTCGTAGGCAGGCCCATGCGCTCATTTGTGATCCTCTTATGACTGTCACTCACTGAACTAATTATCCCTCTCTGTCTCACACACATGCACTATCGTAGCAGATCTGCCATATGACGGCAGTTAGGAGTCTAGTGGGCTTATGAAAAAACATGATTCACTCTAGATAAGCATACAAGGACCAAAGGCAAATCATTTATGGAGTATTTCATCTGACCTGATCCACCGTGACACGCATTTTACAGCTTTGTTACACCTGCTGCAGACGGCACGGAGACGATTATCTTGCGAGTGGGAATGAAAGTGTTGCCCCATCAGGGCATGCTCGTCTGTCTAATATTACCTCCTCATTCCTGTGAGTCATAAACAGTCAGAAATGCTGCTTTTTGCTTGCCGGCTATCATGAATAAATGATTTCTTCCTCCTTCTCCTGAAGAGCACCACACATGGATGGATGGATGGTTGAGGGTGGGGTGGATGATTGACAGCAGTATGGAAAGTTCTGCATGCGGAGTAAAAAAAAGTTGTTAAAATGAGGATGCAGATGCAGGCCGCTTAACAGACTGCAAACTGCTCTTTTTTAGAGCATGTTTTTACATGCTGCCTGCAATGTCATAATAATTAGCACGGCTGCTAAGAGATTATGACACACTAGAAGCGCTCAAGTCAAACGCCTCAGCTCAGGGGGTCTTGTGTGACAAGAGAAGAATTTTGCGCAACAAGTTAGATTCGCATTCAAAGCAGTCCCAATACGTCCGTCACTTTATTAAATGCATTGTGACAATGCATACACGTTACCAGTGGAGGAAATAAGATGAAAGCAGTGTGTCTGCATTGTTCAGTCAAGATTGAGACAAGGGCTACCAGTTGGAATGAATAATGCTGCACTTCAAGCAATAAGAAACCTTCACTGGCTAAAATTCAAATAAGTCACATTGTTCTAGCTGTTACTCCCCATGCCTCCCAGGGGTCATTTTGTGGCTAAGTTGTTCTTTTATTGCCCCGATGCCTACACAAAAAAAAATTTGCTTTGTGATCAATAACACAAAGCTGGTATAGCTTCAAATGCAGTATACTGACCTAAATTCGATTGGTTTTAGAATCTTTATTGAACAAAATGTGTCAAACTGGCCCCTACATTCTTCATTTTTTCTGTAGGCCGTGTGTGTACTTTTATTTGAGAACTACCTGCAATTTGTTATGTTTCGTTTTGAAAAAAAAAACACAAAAGCTAAGCAGTTTTATGTTTAACACGTCGTTGCCCCGAATATGAACCGAGGTATGTAGCGAATCGTGATTATGGTGCATCCATACCCACACTGATAACTCATTCGCACCACAGAATGTGCAAAGTTAAAGAAAAAAGATGAAATACATTTGAAAATAAAACAAAAATGTAATCAAAGTAAATACAATAGCAATTGATAATAAATATAATAAGTTAGCGTAATTAACGATATTAGGAATGAATGAATAGACACTGACACACAAATTGTGTCAGAAAGCACAAAAAAGGAAAAATGGTGGCTATAGAGTAAGCAGTAATGAAGACAGAAAAAGTTATAAAAACATCAATAAACAAATAGGAGTTAAGAAAAAACGTAATTGATGCTCTTTAAAAATGACCAGCATAGTTTAGTTGAAATGTTAACAGAGTGAAAATCTGAAAGAGAAGTGTAGAAAAGGTGATTATGTGGGTCCAAATGTTTAGGAACAGTCTAATCCAGGGGTCTGCAACGTTTACTTTCAAAGAAACCATTCATACAGAAGAAAAATTGTCTGGAGCTGCAGAGGAGTTCTGGTCTTACGTTATTTTGACCTTAGTGTTATTTTTACAACAACAGAATACAACAAACAGAAGTACAATTTGAGTTGTATTCATTTGTGTAAAGTATAAATAAACAGCCCACTTTAATACAATAAAAATACAAAGAAATGCAGCTTGGCAGTTTTTAGTAAACATAAATTTAGGAATGTTTCTTGATGGGTCTGAAATTAACTTTTTTTTCCTGAAAAATAATAGCCCTTAAATGGTCTTCTCATCCGTTTCATGAAACTTGCTTCTCTTATGTCGGGGAAGTACGACACGTATAACCGTGCTCTTCTTGCAGGACTGTAGGTTCTCATTTAACCCTTGTGTGCTGTTTGTATTTGTGTTACTCAGCCAGTGTTCATGGGTCTGGTGGACCCGCTAGAGTTTTGGCTTTCCAAATTAACACTATCAAACTATTTTACGTTGAATTACTCAACAAATGTTTACTTCATCCCAATTACGGTGGTGATTTTTCCCCTTTACCTTTGTTAGATCACATTGATGAATAAACGTGCTGTTTGGTTTTTTGATTTAATGTTATGAAAAAAATAAAATCCGTTATAATCAAGCGGAGCGAGCGGAAAGACAACACATTTATTACATTTATAACTATTGATTAGTATTTATTTGAACTTCATTAGACAAAACTCACAAGTTGAACACATGCAGTAAAAACATCAGTCTCTGCACTCAAGCCCCACTGAATTCTTTGCCTGTTTACACCAGCCTATCCAAAACATGAGGGGCAGTTTTACTGTGTGTGTGTGTGTGTGTGTGTGTGTGTGTGTGTTGCATATGTATTTCTTACACTTGCTGCATGTGTATTGAGATTTCCAACTTGGGTCCACAGACTTCGCAGTGCTTCTTTTTGTTGCTGCTGGCCACAACCTGGTTGAAACAATCAGAAATGCTACTAACACCTCTCTCTCTCTTGCAAGGCATACATTTCAGACATTTACTGCGACAGCATCACACACTTACTTCAGGCTCGGCAGATGGTGGTTCTGTAGGTCGCGTGGATGGGGCGCCAACACTCTCCTCCTGAATTCGTCTCATGATGGCTGCAGAAGCTGGTGTTCTTAAAACACATTGTTTTCTGAGGATTTTAGGTCTCACCAGTGCCTTTCCCAGTTCCCCAAGAAAGAGGCGTCTCCTCAGGAGCTTCCCCCTATTCCACTCTTTGTTCACTGCCATCCAGATGGCAAAGGAGTTGTATGCTGAGATGTCCACCATGTCAAAGAATATCACCAGAGACCAGCGTAGGGTCCTCCTTTTGGAGCTGTAGGCAGTCACCAGCTTGTCCATGTTATCCACCCCTCCTTTCCTGGCATTGTAATCCATGATGATCTCAGGCTTTTGATGCTCTTAGTCACAGACTCTTCCATCCCTGTGCAGTGAACTCATGAGTAGCACATTCTTGCCGTTCTTTGGCACATAGGAGACCAGGGACTTGTCAGCTGTGTACACAAACTTGGATGACTTGATGGGCCTGCTCTATGTAGTCATCAGTTGGGGAGGGAGCTCAGATTTGTTTTTTCGTATTGTTCCCACCATGGTCAGCTTTCTCTCTAGAAGCTCCTGTCCTAGCTTGTGTGAGGTAAAAAAAATAGTCACATGTGATATTGTGTCCAGTGGGTCCCTGAGTCAGGTCCAGGACATCTCTCATCCCTTGATTTTTCTCAGGGGCTCCTCCATCAGGTTTCCCTGTGTACACTTGTATGTGCCAAGCATATGAGGAAGTGGCATCACAGGCAGCCCAGATCTTTATACCATATTTTGCAGGTTTTGATGGTATATACTGCCTAAAACGGCAGCGGCCTCTAAATGGCATCAGCTGCACATCAATGGTGACATTAGGCCCACTTTTCCCACACTGTCCTGATGGCAGCTGGCTCGTTTATCTGCCGTCGAGCTGGTCTGTCATCTCGGTTATCAAAACCAATAATCCTGGAAATTTTGTGGAGACATTGATGCACGGAAAAGTTCTCTGCCGGTTTCTGCATTCCACAGTGATTCTGTGGATTCCCCTTTGGACCTTAAAACTCCAGCAAGCATTAGAACCCCACAGTAGGCCTGTAAATCAATTTGGTTCATCTCCTTCCACCTGTCTCCAAAAACACGCATTCCTTCTAGATAACTGCAATCCTGAATAATTTTCTGAAAGGAATTTGAGATGAAAAACTCAAATGAAGACTTGGTGTCCTGCACATGAGTAACTGCCAGCCGTGTTGGCCCTGGTTGCATCCTTATCATATTAGCAACACTGCAGGGTGGCTCATTTCTTAGGCAAGAAGACCATTGAATTTCACCATTTTCTAACATCCATAATTCTTCACTTGCTGTTTGGTGGGCTTGTTGTGGTCCTGGAGCTGGCTGCTTACAAGCTGGTCCTGGAGCTGGCTGCTTACAAGCTGGTTCTGGAGCTGGCTGCTGATGGGATACTCGTCTTTGTTTTGTTACTAAATGGTGCTGAACCTCATCCTCTTCTTCAAAGTCACTGTCAGACTCTGAATTTTCAGAAATGTCATCCTCATATTCTGAAACCCCTTCCTCGACATCATCATCAGAAGCTCCTCTCTCTTCCAAAATCAATTGCAAGGCTCTCGCAGCAGATGATCTGTTGGCCATCTTGATCCGTTGTGATAAGGCACCACACTGGCAAAGTCTTATTTATAGTATTATGCCCCGAATTTGCAGGTGGGACAGGGTATGAGAAAATAAAGCTTGGTTCCCGCAAGACAGAGGGTAAAATGTGCGGGAATGTAAGAGCAGAAAGTGTTGATAGTTGAATTTTCAACAATGTTGCAACTTTGTGCATGAGCAGGAGGGCGAGGGGAAGAAAACAGCAGCACCAGAAAGGAGGAACACTGGACCTACACTTTCAACATTTTTACTAGACCTGGGTCCAGTGGACCCCAACACCTTGTATGTAATCTAAATGTGTGGGGGGAGGTGCAGTATGCGGTCATTGAAAATTTGTTGGGATTTATGTTCTTCACAGAAAATAAGCCAAAGACAATGAATTTCAGGTTGAAAAAAATAATTTTTTAATTTTTCTTTTGAAAAAAACTGAAAAATGGTCTCACAGACCCGACCTATACTGATGATTTATTCTTTTTTGATATATTCATGATTAGCTAACTGCAGGTATTGCACACTCACAAAGGAAAGGGCCATAAACATGGATGTGATGTATATTTTGTTTGACAAATGATACACAATTCAACATTAAAGTTTCACTTTGCACTCCAAGATATGAAATAAACTCAAGTAAAATAAAATATAGATAATTCCATTAATAAATAACCTTTTTTAAATCTTTTGTCATAACCAAAAAGAGCCACAACAAGGAGGCCAGACACTAGGGAGCTGCAAAAGTTGCCTACCCCCGGTCTTGTCTGCATTATACCATGAATTAATGACACTTTTTTTGTCTTGATGCGTTGAGATTAATTCTTTTGGATCTAATACTGATGTCTGAATCATTCAGCTTCATGGGAAAGTTGAGGTTCACAATAATTGATCTCTGCGAGAACAAAGGTTGCTGGAAAACATTCCCCTTTGACACGTTATTTCACACGTTTTAACTCTTGTCTATGCCTGAGCCCGTCTTTCCCACCACATTCTGTTTCAAAAAAATTTCTATTCATGCGATGGAAGGTGAGATCAGGGCTAACTTAGACATGTGAATAAACACATTAGTAGTGTGTATGTGGACATATTCAAAGGGCCACAAACAGACCCTGTTGGTAATTGAAACCTTTTTACATCAGCAAAATGACACCCCCTCCAGTCCCTTGTGTTCAGTGGCGTTTAGACAAATTAAATAAGTTCATCTCCTGAAGGCGCAGTTAAGCACAAATGAGAGCTTTCATCTGCGTGTTAGTTCCTTGTTTTGTTCCCCCCCCTTATTTCACCAAGAAATCAAATCAGAGGAAAATAATGACAAGGGAGGGTAGTAGTGGTGGGGGTGGTGAAGTGAGCTTTTAAGGAGAGTAGAATGCATGCAGATGTGACTTTGTTTTCTCACAGCTCTCTGAGGAATGAGGGGGGTGTTCTCAGAGGGACCACAGTGTGTGTTCAAATGTCAGCCTAATTGCACAAGAGGATTTTTGGGGCAAATTGAAAACAAAACACGAAAATCTTATCTAAAACAGTGTAAATATTGGGCATAGTCATTGATAATCAAGAAAAAGGCAAGCACTGATGGCTGCAGGTGCTTGATCCGGTCCAAAAACCTTCCACATATTCACCACTGAATTCAAGTTTCGGGAAAACAACCTCCACTCTGCTTCAGAGTGATTTTATATTTCGTTTAAGGGTTAAAAGCGGACTTCAATAGCAGAATAATGCATCTGCTGGCTGTGTTTCTTTACAGTTGTTGAGCCGACATTGGAGTTGGAAAGAGGTAAAAATATATTGAGATATACAGTATATATATTTCAATATACTGTATATACACACACAAAATGTGGATCTAACACAATAACCGCAATGTTTGTCTGTCCCCAAGATACACAAGAACCCCTTTCATCTCTTTGATGCTTTCTTTATGACCTGCAAGGAGTCTGTTGCAAATAGTACAACGATTAATCCACATAGAATCTAGGCTGCTATTACAAATACAGTAAGGCCACATCACTATTTTGCACAATGACACCTGCAGTACAAACTGGGTGTGCCGGAAAGCTTGTCATACATTTGCAAATAATGCAGTCAATACCCACATTCCCACAAAGTGGTTCAGTTCAGTTCACAACAATACAAACTGGTAAACCCTTGCTTATTTTTGCATTTCTGCTGTACACTATCACCACTGACACTCCAGCAAAACATAACAGAAGAGTGTGACCATTCCAGGGGGATGTTTTGAAATGCTAACAGGCAAACTGAACCGAATTGAACTGCTTGGTGGTAATGAGGCTAATGAATAACTTTAAGAACTCGGAAAATAGCAAACAAAGGTTTATAACTGTCAGGTATTGGAGTAGCAATATTTATTCATTAATATAACTGAGCATTGTAGAACTGTAAAATGAGGACAACATTGTGGTACAGTCCAGTACGACTTCATAGACTAATTGTGAGGTTTTAAACAGCTTAATTGGTGAAAACATCAGAGTTTGAGGTACAAAGAATGCAGAGAAGCCTAAATGTCAAAAGCATGTTTTTACGCAGCGCTGCATGTTGAGTGTGGTCCAGACCTTAGTGTCCCCAAGGACATCCACAGGGGTCCCCACACGTCCTCTTTCTGTCCCATAGGACACGCAGCTCATCTGCTGTGTGTTGTGGGGATGACAGCATGTCCAGGTAGCATTCTTTTTCACAGAGCCAGCTGGGGTCCTGGCCAGGAGAGGAGGTTGTGTTAAAAGTCCTGGTCCAACTGCTTTTTTTGCTCAAGTTGTAGAGATTAAATAGCTCAATGACAGGTAAATAGCACAATGACAGGCGGTGATATCAGTCCATGTTGTGTTTGAACATGGGCTTGACGTTACCGTCACTAAAAAGGTCATGTTTTAATTGCTTGTTAGTTGTCTACACGTAAGTAGAATTACTCAAAAACCACCACTACTTATTTCCACTAAACTTTGTGAAAAGGTGGGGCATGGTGCCTTGGAAGAAGCCATCGTATTTTGGAGCATATCAAGGAATATTTTGTTACATTGTTTCTGATGAGTAATGCATGAAACCTGATAGAATTGCATATTGCATGCAAACTGACCAACAGTTGGATTATTTTGCCAAGTGTATGGCTAATACAGACCTACCAAACTTTAAAAGATTTTATTCCTCCACACCCCCAATGTGTGCTGCACCATTGCCCTTACACATTGCTGTGGCTCAAGATAGGATTATGCTTTGGCGTAGTCACTATGCTGTTCCCTCCAACGCCGTCTTGATTCTTTCATGTCCAAACGTTTTCCACCTGAACAATTTTTATTCTTTTTTTTTTTTTACTATGGATGTCAATCGAATAAAATATTTATTCACGATTAATCACATTTTGTCCTTAGTTAACTCATAATCACAATTAATTGCAGATAAAAAAGCAGTTTTTATCTATAAAAAATAGGAATGTAAATCTGTTTGTGGTAAAGGATTCTATATGCATCTAGTTAAACGAGTCAAGATACGATTAAGAAACAATATATTTTCAAAACAGAACAATGTACAGAACCATGCACAAATGATGCAATGGGATTTGATACAATTGAATGATTACATCTGTTGCAGACATTAATCTTACATTATAAAAGCCAATTGTATAAAAGTGGCTTTTTTACGGGCCGCACAGAGGCTGAATGGGTAGCATGTTAGCCTCACAGTCAGGAGGTTCAGGGTTCGAATCTCCGTTGGGCATCTCTGTGTGGAGTTTGCATGTTTTCACCGTGCTTGCGTGGGTTTTCTCCGGGTAATCCAGTTTCCTCCCACATTCCAAAAACATGCACGTTAGGTTAATTGGTGACTCTAAATTGTCTATTAGAGTGTGAATGGTTGTATGTCTGCCCTGTGATTGACTGGCAATCAGTCCAGGGTGTACTCCGCCTTCCACCCAAAGTCAGCTGTGATAGGCTCCAGCATACCCGCGACCCTAATGAAGATAAGCGGTATAGAAAATGGATGGATGGATGGCTTTCCTACGGTATTTTCAAATGTATAAAAGAGCACATTATACCCCTAAGCATGTTGTTAGGAAGGAAATATTCTGGTGCAAACACACACACACACACACAAAACAACTTGTAAATAACATCAAATTTTGTATTTGTTACAGATGTTATGATATCAACTTTGGAAATATGGATCATTATTTTTTTCCAAAAAATATATAGTTAGAAATCCCCAGTTTTTGCATGTTAAATGTGAGCGGTGTTTTGTCCCACTTTCTTTGACAGTCCTTGAACACACCTTCTAACTTTGTCCCACCCCGTACAAGTAAACTACTTTACTGTATTTTTCACCTTTGTTTCACCATATTTGGTCCCAAATGCTGATACAAGATAAGATCTGTTCGAGTGCTAATGTGCACCTTTCTGGAAAAAACAACAACAAACAGGCACGTACTGGTGAGTCTGTATTAATTTTGCGCTTTTAATTGTGCTACGGTACCATCTTGCTTCTCTACAGACATAGTCTGTGACAACACAAATCACAGCAACAGTAGATACAAATAACTTTGGTCTTGTTGCAACAGCCATCTGCCAGGGCTTTGAAGCGAAATTTGCCAATTAAAATACCCTTTCCTTTGTTCATTTCTTTATTTGCTCCTACTTGTAGCTGCACAGTCACCGCTGCGTTTCCTCAATACCGTGTGGGGGCGAGGGTCATACAGGACGTGCGCACGTTAAAAGGAATATTAACATGTTATTAACACAGTACCTTTCACAGACCTAATAGATGTAGACATATTTGTCAAGGTTTTAGCAATCTAAATTATACTTGCCATTTTAAATGTCAAAGGTCATTTAAGAACTTACTTGATACTTTTCTGGTCCAACAGCTGCCATCCATATGCCCATGCTTACATCTTCTCCCTGTGATGACACATTTGTTAACTGGCCTTCTGTGTGGTGATTGGTGTTTAACAGGCTACCTGGTAGGCCTTTAGACTCCCTGCATTATCGGCAAGCCACTGGACTAGGTCACGTGACACCACATAGCCAGAGCCGCACGCAAAGGCAGGGTAGGCAGGACTGGCGTACTCTAGCTCCTGCCACTTCCCGATGCGATCCACTGCCCAGCTCTGCCTGAAACTGGGTCAGGGAAGTATGTGATAGCGAGCACAAAGTCAGCACATCTCACGTTCACATGACCGCTGGCGAGTTGGTCTAAACACAGCATTAATGCAAAACACTGCCCACGGCCATCAGTCCATACTTACTTTCCCCACCAAAAATGGCTGCGGTTGAGACTCTTTTGGTCAATCTTCATTAACACCGAATCCACGTCAATGTAACAATCGTCATCAGTTTTCAGGAGCAGACTAAAATCAGCATTTCCCACAGACCTGTAGTATGGAGAATTGCTTTAATTACACTTTGTATGGCTGTTACAAAAAGCGGCGCAATTGAGTACAATAGAAATAATATAAACAAACGATCTCTTTTGAGTGTCCAAAATGTTACTAACAGTGACCTTCTCCAAATGGGATGGTATTGTGGGAAAAAGACAAGATAATCTTTTATAGTTTCACGGTAGAAAATTTGAAATGATGATAACTGCCGCTAACGCACTTGATGACAGAATTGTGACCTTGTGATGGTAGACAGGGTATAACATTTAGACATTTAGTCAGAAAACGTCCATTAACGTCCCAACAAATGGCTAACCAAACAATATTTGCAGCCAGGATAAGACTCAAAAGTTGCGCAAAACTTTGAAGGCGAGACATCATTATATATCATCATTATTTGATACATCATTATATCAGACCCAAGATGAGTACGCATCTACAAGATCCCTGTAATCCCTTTTTTAGCGGCAACCACATAGTAAAACTAAGTAGAAGAGGAAAATGTGACAGTGAAGTGAAAAACGACAAACATGATAGTGGTACAATACGGCTAAGTCACACACATACACACATACACACAATCAAAGCTAACTTGTCTGACAGCTAATGCTGTTGAGACTAAAATATTGGTCAAAATGTAATACAGTACATGAGTCCAAATGTTTTCTTTTTGCTTTTAGCATCTTTAGCTTGCTATTAAACAGCAACACAAAATATACTTTTACTGTTTAACAATTATACTTTTACATGCATAAAACAATTTTAAATGCATATAAATTATAAATGAATGGGATAAATTAATATTTAAGGTTACTTTTACCTTCATTGAAGATGAAGCTCCCAAAGAAACAATGTGCCAGCGAGATTAACTCCTTCCTATTAAACATCACCTTCCTATTTTGCCATAAGGTAATTTGAGAATTAAATAGAGATTCTCACCTTATTTATTAAAATTCTGGCACCTACAACTTTTTTTAGGCTCCATTTTGGGTTCTTGAGGTGAGAAACACTACTGAAAAAGCCTTAATTTTTAACTTTCATTTGTTATTTATTATTATTTATACGTATTTTCAATAGTTTTCCCTATGTAAAACTCATTATATGGAATATTATTATTTCTTAACGTAAAATTGAGTCAGACCGTCTGGAACAAGTTAATGACACAAACCCAGGTTCCACTGTATAATATAATAAAATATATACTATAAATAAAGAAAAACATTTGAGCCAAAACATTAAAAACATTTTAAAAATCATCACAGCATATCATAGCAATCCCCATACCATGAAAATAGGGGTGGTGAGAAACATGTTTAGTCATAGTTTTGCAGCAAATGCAATAATAATCCTTGCCACATAGAGTAGCTGCTTTAAAAGTACAGGCAGAAAAACTTATAATTTGGAACCGATATATATTTAGCAAACTTAGCAAATTAATAGTTAGTTAATACTTAGTTTCCTTCCAAGCATATTTTGTTGTGATTGATTAGGCCCAAAATTGTGATGGCTGAGCATATATTGGGATACTTGAAAACACTCAGTCGCACTGATTTCAAGTGAGGGCCTGACAGCAGGACAGGTGTTAGGCAATGACACATTTTTATTTTAGATTGCTGATTTCCTCAGAGGGTCGAACCAATTTAGAGACGAAGAGCTGAGTCATTAGCACTTCACTTACCATTTATAGAACTGAAGCAGTTTGGAAGGCACATTCCTGTATGTGTCCACCACGTCTACGAACACCATGTCGCCATGCCTCAGGCTCTCCTGCTGCAAGGCGGCATCCTCCTGCCTCAGCCCCAAGGCATAGTGCTCCATTCTGGCTGGACGGCCCCTCAAGAGCTCTGACAGATTGTCCTCATCTGACACATTGGAAGTGAGGAGCGGTTTGGTTTGTACAATACAGAAAAAGTCTACTATCTGAGTAAAAAACATTTTAAATTGGAACTACAGGATGGCACTTTAGAGGAAGACAGAGTGCATTCCTGCTAGACAAACAACATTTGAGAAAATAAAATATAACAATACAGTGATGTGTTTGTTCTGCTGGAAGGTGTTATAAGGCAAATCTGATATTGTTTTCCCGAAAGTACCTCAAACTTGTTCTCACGTCAAGTGAAACATAACATACAAGTGTGAAATCAATGCAGAGAGCAATCAATAATACAGCACAACAAGGTGAGAGGTTGGTTGGTCCTCTGGCAAAAAATATACAGAATCATAACAAGGTTTTGAAATATTTATGCTGTGAAACATTTCAGAATTGGGACCAACCATAGATGGTGAAGGTGAATCCTCCAGCCAAACCAGGAAATCCAAGAGCGCTTCTATGGGGCAGTAGGCCTTCTGCAATCTGTGGTTAAAATAGCAAGAGGCAGGAGGGACATTACTGGAGCTCACTTTTAAGCTTTAATGCTTATCCAACTCATTTACAGCACATGCAAGAACATACAGAGGAGATCTTGAGGACGCCTCCTCCATCATTGAGCTGCACACAAGATGAGTTGACTATGGTCAATCCGTCAGAGTCCGAACTCTCCCACACCAGTGTCCCCTCAAAACCCTGAACAACAAACACACTTTTTTGTCTCATGACTTCATCTTGCGTAAATCCTATATTGATGTCCCAACACACCTTGGGCAAGATGAACTGCTCCACTGGTTTGTACCAAATGCCGCTCATGAGTGTCCCTGTGTTGATGGTGCTGAAGCGAGCGGTTACCACAGCCTCCTGCAAAAGGATGCAGACTTTCAACAGGACACCATGTTCAACTCCATATTGTCAGAGAAACAACAAAGGAGCTACCTCCTGATCCAACTGGAGGAGCTTTACTGTCACATTGCTCTGAAGTTCAGGCTGGGTGCGACGAGGAAACACCCCCAACCTGGTGATCACCACAGGGTGGAGAACCTTAAAGTCCAGCGCAACCGCAGGCACATCAGAGGGGACGAGCGCTGTGGGGTCGGACGCCATCACGATTTCTCTCTCCGTGTCCTGCCCTGCCACTGAGTCACAGAACCGTAATAGTGTAATTTTTTTTTTTTAAAGATGCATAAAAGTTACATTGGAATACATCACAGAGTAAAATTTACAGTTCTACATGTCTGAAAAGGAGTAGGATAAGTACTCTTTGCTAGTTTATTATACATAGGTAATGATAAGGTAATACTGTATAACAGTATGGTAAAATAAGAGTCAAGGTTCTTGTCATTGAAATGATTTATATAATAGTCGTAATAATACATATAAAATAATATTTGATGAAAGGGTTAATAGTTTACAGATACTGTAGTTGGATAATTAAGTTAGTAATAAATGTGGTAAGGTTAGTCATAGCATTGGATGTACATAGTGGTTCAGGACTCCTTGTACTTCGAAAAACATCAACTGCTTGTACTGTTTTTTGGAATT
The DNA here is from genome assembly GCA_024372805.1 of Oostethus manadensis. Taxonomy (NCBI): domain Eukaryota; kingdom Metazoa; phylum Chordata; class Actinopteri; order Syngnathiformes; family Syngnathidae; genus Oostethus; species Oostethus manadensis. The sequence goes on from QODF01000041.1 coordinate 4,204,832, forward strand.
AGTCCTTTTAGTGCATTGTTTGAGTTCCTTACTCAATCTGTTCCCTAACTTGATTCACATACTGAAATGCTAGAGGCTTTTAGCGTTCTTCTAGAAGTGCTTCAAGTTAAATTTTTCCCTGAGGTCGTATTTCTCCTCTCTTGTTGAGAAGAGTTGTATGTATAACATTAAAATATCATTCAATATGAAAACCAGCAGTAGAGGTTTGTACACCTTATGAAAACCACATCAAGGCCAAAAGTGCAGTTTGACATAAAAGCACTTAGGCAAACACAGGGAGGTGTTCACTGCCCAGTGTAGTGGCATATGATCAAAAGTGCAGTGCAAAGAGTGGACTTTCATATGGGAAACTATTTTACTGGAATCATCTAACGTGGCCTCACCTCAGTGGCACCTAGCCTCCATCTTCAGGGTACTTCTCCCCAGTTTCTTTGGTCTCTCCCAAGAGATACAGTAATGGAGATTATTTAGTAAGTGCTCTGAAGTGAAATCATAAATACTTTCTCCACAAGTATCTGAAACAATAGTTTGCATCTTAGACATAAAGATAAAATAAAATATGCATAAACCTGAACATAAAATCTTATTTTTATTTGTATTCCCTCAGGTCTTAGGGAACAGAGATGGTCACACTGACATTCTGTGAGGCGTCCTTGTGCTTTACGAAGAATGAAAGCTACAGAAGGGAAACAGACCTTGGAATGATGTGCTTGAGAGAGCCCGTTTCGATACTCAGTCCTGAAAATAATCTTTGGGAGCATTCTGTATGCGTATGTGTGTGTGTCACAGCTCAACATTAAACAAACAATAAATATATTACTCCATTCGGATGCTGTTTCACTTGAGAAATTTTATGAGCACGAATCCCCCCACTCAGATGGCCGTTGCAACTCCAAACTGAAAGCGCAAATGGGAAAAACGTAAAGCATAATAATGCATGCCGAGTACACAAAATGAAGACATGCTGGCAGATCTGCAAACTTAACTTTAGAAGAGTGTTAGGTTGGAGCTGTATACTAGCTAACTTGAACTGTATTGTAAACTTCAGTAGCAGGTACAATCATCATTATAAACACCGGTCCGGCTCAAGTTCTGTAATGTGTCTCCCTTAAACCGTTCCTCATGCAACCTGTGTTAACTACAAACATTTACTTTACAATGCTTTTGTAACAGACGCTATCGCCGTACTTAGCTATGACTTATTTCAGAAAAATAAGTCCATGGGTATGAATGTGAGAGTGAATTTTTGTTCGCCTGCCCTGCGATTGATTGGATGGATGGATGGATGGAGCCCATTCTTGGCCAAGTCTCCTATGCTGTGCATTAAAAGAGACAAGATTTTGGAGGTCTGCTGCAAGAATGTTCAGTGCATATGTTTTCTGCTTTTAATAAAGCGATTGAAGTGCACCGTGAGACTCAACCTAAACAGCAGCAAAGGAGGAGGAATCTACAATGGTCTATAGATATCAGTAACGTTACATTGATGAGACAATAGCCACCAGGACGCACACTGTCTGTGCTAACATGAGCTTATTAATTTATGTCTAAGATGGCTTATTTTCTATTATGTCTGCTATTTTGGATAATACAAGTGTAAAGGTGATGTTGGTGTTGTTTCATGTCTACAGCGCGCTAATAATGATAAAACTGTATTTCAGTGCCTCAGCATTTTTTTATGAAAACATTTTGTGTGTCTGTTACGTATGGAAAATACAAGCATTTTTTGTAGAAACCATAACAATAAAAAATGAAGCAGCAAAGTTATTGAAGCACAAAATTTAAGTCACTCCTAATATGTTTGCCTATGACAGTAAACCCGAAAATAACTATGGAAAACCACGTCTCCCACTGAGTAAACCAAGCAACAATACTTATTGTAACTCACTGAATAATAAACAGTTGCTGCGGGGCTATCCATTTGTAGAGTGTTTTTTTCCTTAGCACTGTTCTAATTGGTCACTCAAACTGAGACCTTTGCTGTAGCACCACTAGCTGGTTAACTTTTGTACTTAAATGACAAATTTAAGTAATAAGTAGTGGGATTATCTTTTGTGTAAATTTTTGCATGGTGATGGGATCATCTCACCAGGCACATATTACTAATATACTGTAGCCTTTTATGCATTTTTAATACAATACCTCTGACTTGATGTATTTTTCATTAGTTGATGTAAATTAGGGGGCTGCATGGTGGCTAGCTGGGTAGCATATTGGCCTCATAGTCAGGAGGTTCAGGGTTCAAATTTCCATTGGGCATTTCTGTGTGGAGTTTGCACGTTCTCCCCGTGTTTGTGTGGGTTTTCTCCGAGTACTCCGGTTTCCTCCCACATTCCACAAACATGCATGTTAAGTTAATTGGCGAATCTAAATTGTCCATTACAGTAGAGTGTGAATGTGAGTGTGAAAGTTCGTCTGTCTGCCCTGCAATTGACTGGCGACCAGTCCAGGGTGGACCCCGCCTCGCACCCAAAGTCAGCTAGGATAGGCTCCAGCATCCCCGCGACCCTAATGAGGATAAGCGGTATAGAAAATGGATGGATGGATGTGAATTATTGTTTATTTATTTTTGTTTACCCCAATCAAAAACAGTGTCAGTGTCACACAAAGAAAGAAAAATATACTGCAATTTTCCCTAAATTCCTTTACAAGGGCAACTAAATTGTCTTATACTATAACTCCATCCTGAACGTTATTGATAAATGTTATCGCATGCTGGAAGGAAAAGCATTAGCCTTAATTAGCATTCAAACGGCCACCTTGATGAGTTTTATCATTTGTCAAAATTTGGTGACAGAAATTATTAATAACAATCTAGGACACATTCAATCAATACAATTTAAAACAAAAACAGGGTGGTCTTTTTTTTAACATTCTGAAGTTACTGCAGATAGGGAGAGTGTAACTTTTTACCCTCTACCTGACAGCAGCAGGTGGAGGATGGTGTGAGGTGGGTCTGTGAACAGGGTGACCTTCCAAATCAGACAAGGAGGTGCATCATTTGGATTACTGAGCTTGGGGTGAACCATTGTTTTTTGCTAGGCTGTTCTGATGCACTGAAATATTTGTTTGTTTGTTTATAGTGGTGGGGGAAGTTATACAAGGAAAAAAAACATTGAAGGTGAGACTTGCTTGAATAACACAGCCTGAAATCAGCGTTAGATTGTCCTAACTGATATTAAAACCCTTCAGTTTTTTCACCAGGTGAAAACACTGTTGAGCCTTCATATAGACTGCAGTGGCAAAGCAAAATTTGAATGCCACAAAAGGTTGTACAATTTGCAAAGAATAGAGTAACCCCTTGTCACTTTGCACATTTAATTTTTTTTATAGAGCACTTTTAAAAAATTGGATTTCATTATAGGGAAAAAACAGATACAGATATTGATCGATATTACATTTTTATGCCAGTGTGTATTTTGTCTTTCACGCTCCCTATTCTGCTTTTAACATACCTATTACCCATCTGGCCTGCCACAGAATAAGAACACGTAGCAGGCGGGATCAATGTTGCTATAGCAACAGCTTTACAGCTACAGCTGAGCCCCCTAACCCCATCTCAGTTTTGTTTAGGACATAAAAAAACCACAAAAATAAGCGACAGAAGAAAGTCCATTGGTATTTCCAAACATGTCTGTTTTGCTTTTCATGCTTTTTGCTCACTTTTTGTCTCCCACAGCTTTCCAAAAAACTATTTGGCCAACTATGCAAATTATACAATAATGTCATTAGATCTGTCACAAAAATCAACAAATCGTTTAATAGAATGATTTTTTTTTATTTAAATAAGGTCGACAATGCCGGCCTCGATAAGTGAGTGGATAAACAGAGCTAGCAGCAAGTTAGCAAGCAGACACTAATATAAATGAAGGCACAAAAGCAAAGGTTTATAAGCCAAATGCCACAGCCCCTGTGTGGAGATGCAGCAGAGCGTTTATCTCGACTGTCAACTCTCACTGAGGCATTTGGTCGGGAAAGTAAATATTAAAAAAACACACACGGTGCAGGATTTCCACTACATGTAATTGATCGTGGCAGCCTGGCACTACAAAATAAACATTGCTACACCTTAAAAATAATTTTTTTATGACTTGAAAACAATTTTTAAGCAATATTTAGCATTGTATGAATGCATATACTACAGTATACCAGTGGCTCCCAAACTTTTTTTGCCGCACCCCAATTTTGGAGATGAAATTATTTTTAGCCCTCCCCCCATCCACATCCACCAACACTGACAACCACAGGTGTACCCTGCCTCTCGCTCAAAGTCAGCTGGGATAGGCTCCAGCATACCCCCGCAACCCTAATAAGGATAAGCCGCATAGAAAATGGATGGATGGAAATACTATAAAGCTTATTATTTACGCACACGTTGACCACAATTATTTTAAAAATATTTTAAAATATCTTAAAAATGTTTCACTGCACTTTATTTTGATAAACATATCCCCTGGCTGTCTAAGTAGGTTCAATAGTGCATGCAATTTGGATACACCTGTACTATCATAAGCCTGGGCAACCAATTTATGCCGTTTATAGAGACAGATTTATATAACACAAATAAAGAAATTATTTTATTTTGTTGATTGTGTTATTTGAACTAAAAATATTATTGAACAGTTAATTTCCTATGTGTTTGTATTACTCTAAAACAGACATTAAATTACAATTAGGGTTGCATCAAATAGTACAACATTTAATACGTTTTTACTAGTCACAGTTTTGCAATGTTCTGCTGGTTGTTGAAAAACATTAAATAAGTTATAAAACGTACTTGTCATAATTTTAAAAAATGCAGACGCTGCAGTGGCACAACACAGCAGTACGCCTTGCCAGTACGAATTGCATGGGACATCACAGATATTGCATTTTTTTACAGGATTCGAATCTCTGTTGGGCATCTTTGTGTGGAGTTTGCATGTTCTCCCATGTGAGTGTGTGTGTGTGTGGCTTAGGTCAATTGTTCATTCGTTCGTTTTGTATACCGCTTATCCTCATTAGGGTCACGGATATGCTGGAGCCTATCCCAGCTCACTTTGGGCTGGGGTACACCCAGGGCATATTTAGACAAACAAAGACAAAAACCATTCACACTCACACCTATGTACAATTTAGAGTCACCAATTAACCTAACATGCATGTTTTTGGAATACATGCATGGAAACCGGAGTACCTGGAAAAACACGACGCACGCATGGGGAGGACATGCAAACTCCACACAGAGATGCCCAACGCAGATTCGAACCCTGAACCTCCTGACTGTGAGGCCAACATGCTACCCACTCGGCCACCGTGCGACCAATGTTAGGTTAATTGCCGACTCTAAATTGTCCATCGGTGTGAATGTGAATGTTTGTTTGTCTATATGTGCACTGCAATTGACTGGCGACCAGTCCAGGGTGTACCCCGCCTCTTGCCCAAAGTCAGCTGGGATGGGCTCCAGATTATAGTGAAAATAAGCGGCATAGAAAATGAATGGATCTTTTTTGTTTGATTTATGTAAAAGCACTTGACACTCCAGTTACAATGTTAAATACTAGGGGTGTAACGATTCGTTTTAACAAGGAAATCGATTCGTATTACGAGACATTGTTGCCGATATGATTCAAGGACGATGTTGGTTCATTTAGAACAAAACGATCCAGTAATTTTAAATCGATTCAGTAACTTTTTAGTCAAAAATTCAAGCAGTCAGATTGTGTAATAAATAGCTGGATACTAAACAAAGAAGTAAACAACAGTTCAAGGTGGATGCATTCACGTTTTATTTGAATAAAGTGTAACCAACACTTTAGGCTGAATTATTAATTCTATTTGAAAAAACATGACAAACTTTAATCTAAATACCTCATTCACTTCTCTAACCAAAGTACTAAATGAGTTATTTTGCCCCACCAGATTAGAATGAAATGTCATGTGCAGATAGATATGAAAGTGAATGAATATCCTACATACAGTAACGTTTGCACACACGCTATTAAATATACAAGGAGGTGTTTGGTCAACACACTTATCAGTTACCAGTACAGTGGCTCTAAACGAATTCTAAACGACACACCCACATTCCTGGTCTGTTCAACATGCACAGCATAACTTTACGGTCTCTACATACCTTTTATCTTGTCCCGACGCTCCCATCCATGAGTTTGAAAGACTTCAAGTTGGACTTGACTTTGGATGTGGTCCAATACTCAGTAAAAAGCCCATAGCAAATTGAATAGGAAGAAGTCATCTGGCTAACAAGCTCGTATACCAATGAAAATACACACCATATCCTATGAAAATTTTATATTTTAGGACGTCCACACACATTTTTAACAGAGCGCGCACGCTCGGCGTCACATGACATCATCTGTGCACCCCAGTCAACAGGCATGACTAATCAACTTATGACAAATCAAACTGTTACAAGGGTAACGTTTACGTCTTTATCATTAAATAAAGCTACAAAAAAAAAAAAAAACACACATCCATATAAAACCTGCCATGCTTAAATCCAATGCTTTATTTCCTGGTATTGATTAAATCCATTGATTGCCTGTCAAACAATGTTAGACCGATATATGTGTTCTGGAATGGCAATTTGGTGAACACAGATCGGTGTAGTTGGATCATAGGAATATAAACAGATACGTTGGTCTCGTGAGTGAATCGTTACAACCCCTATTAAATGCTGTTGAGAAAGTAAAGGTTATTGCTATTGAGATGATGTACTTATTATGCCATATATTTAATGAAACAATTGTCTCAAAAAACGTTATTATTATATAATATTATTATTAGACAATAATTTGTGGGACAGTTATCGTCCAGCAAAATTTGTTAGGCCTACATGTCATCAACTCCCCCACCTCCCAAAAATTCAATCCACCACTACAAAAACATTGCAGCCCAGTGGGAGACCTTGTCAAGCTTTTGCACTTTTTGTTTGGTCTTTTCAATATACTTATTCCAAAAAAAGGACCTGCTTCAACATGTGGTGTTAAATAAAGGGTCACTGACATGATTTATCAACTTTGCTTAATAATGTTCTATATTCTTCGTAACGATGTTCTATGTTTGTTTTATGAAAGAGACCGTTAATGGAGACTGTGAAGTTTCTGCCCAGAAAAGAGGTGTTTCCAAAGTGATGTCGGTAAAGGCGCATTCACACATAGACATGGCAGCGTAACAGACAGAGGATGTTTACAGTCATTATTGCAAAGATTTGAGCGATCTGTCAATAGTTTGAGGAGGAAAAACATCTGGAAATAAAATACTAGAGTACTTGTAGAAAAAAAATAAAGCTCTATTTATTCCAACAACCGACAATGAAACTAGCATGTCTGATGAAGAAGAGATGTGGACGCTTCAAAACAGAATGTGAAGTGTAAATTGCCTTGGTGTTGCTTATACTTCAATTACTGTTTTAAATTGGCTTCTTAATGAGTGTAAAGGGGTCTTTACAGCCTTTTTAGTGTGTATTTTGCCACCAACATCCATCCATCCATTTTGTATGCCGCGTGTACTCGATACTGCTATGAAAATGTGTTTAATAACATGTAAAATGCTTTAAATGCTTGTTGCTATGGTGGCATAGTATTTAGAATAAAAAAATGTAAATAACATGTTTTACTGTTCTGTGGCAACTTTGACGTGGTTCATCTTGTCCCTTCCTGTGTAGCATACCATCAGGAATAGCTTACAAAATGTATTTACGCCGTACTTTCAAGCCAGATGCTTCTTGTATAGAAGGTATTCCTTCAGAGCACTCAGTGAAATGGTCGCTGCAAATGAAAGCCTGCGTGGTAGGTTTCCATTTGTCTCTTGTTCTCTGCACTTGCGCCATCTATTGTTGTCTTAAACCTTCGTCTTTTGGAAAATAAAACAAACTTACAGCGTCATTCACACATTGTGAACAGCCAGCAGCAACACAACGATTTGGCATGACTACAATTTTGATTAAAAGTAAACTGAACAAAGTCTACAAGCTGCCCCTAAGAAGCTTTTGTTTACTGCCCCTATAGACGTATATTCCTTAATGACATCACTTCCGGAAACCTTTTTTCTGGGCAGCAATCCAGCTTCCTGCATTGTAAATAAAAGTACTTTTTACTACTTTTTAAAAGAAAATGACAACGTACAACATAATTACAAACATAATAGAACCTATTTAAGCAAAGTTGATAAAGCATGTCAAAAAGAATATACACCTAGTTACGATTAACGAGTAAGACTCCTGTGATTCCAAATGGAGCGTATGAGTTACTGAGTATTTCAGTGCCATGCCAGTTCAAAGATCAGGCATTGAACCAGGGGGTGACCACCGGTAACCATGACAATGAGAAAGCATGGTGAAGTAGCTCTACAGTAGCGCTACCTGTCTACTTGTTCAAAATCAAAAGGTAGTGTGTTTAGCGTTTAGCCTTCTATTAATGATACATTTATTTTTCTTTTCTCATGTGCAAACCCTTCTGATTCACCTTTTAAAATCTTTCATAATTTCAATTTAGCAGGCTTCTCCCAGATCTTGCACACTGTGTGTTACTTTGAGCATATCTTAAGTACTTCAAGTAGGAAGCGCAGTGTAGCCGACAATAATGTGATGGCATTTAGGGTGGACACACATACACAATGTCTCACAGTGCATTACAATCACTCCTACACAGTTACATTTCACAAACTTGTTACAGAAAGCAAGACCACTGATATACTGGTAAGAGTAATATAGCTATTACTGTAATGACTCATACATCAAGTGCACAGTCTCTAGCTTCAGAAACCAGTGGAATTATTTCAATTTAAAAATAGTATTGCAAGTCCTATTGGCAGATACAGCTTTAGGGTTAGAATAATTCTAATAATTTATATTATTATATTATATTATTATAATAAATGTATAATAATTTTGGTCATCCAGGGTGTAGCCCGCCTCCTGCCCGAAGTCAGCTGTGATAGGCTCCAGCATACCAGCGATCCTAGTGAGGATAAGCGGCATAATAAATGGATGGACGGACGGCATAATAATTTTGGGAAAAAAGCTAAAACGCGTACTTTGCCCGTGTCTGTCCTAAAGGCTGACAAATCCATTTCTGGTGAGCTGTAATTATGTTTTCATCAAGCCAAGTACTGATGCTGTGTCTCAGCAAAGGTGAAACATAAACAACTACCTTCCAACTGCGAACCTGTTCAAATATGCCAGTGCTTTGCTTTGTATGTCACACAGATGAAGCTGAAGCTGTGACATTGACTGTATTTCCTTCTATGGTCATGGCTATGGGAAGGAAAACGTGATGTCCTTGAGCTGTAGGTGAATAGGAATAAAAGACATTTTACTTCTATTCACAACATGCATTCATTCGCTTCCTTAGACTCCCGCCTCTGCTAAATACTGACAATTGGACATGCAAGCAGTCGGTTGCATTTAAAAGCCCCACATGGCATTTGTTACCTGGCGCTGTGATGTTGAGTAGAGAGCAGGAGTAAGGATCCTCTCTGTCCTCCTCTGGGATGGGACACCCATGTTTTCCCACAATAAACTTCACCCCCACTCTGAAACAAGGACATACAATTGGCTTTAAAAAAGTGTGTCCATCTATCCCCTCCCTGTTACCATGGTTACAAAGGCACTGCTATAGGCCATCACATCCCATTTGTGAACAGGCTGCATGGGGTGAAGGATGTGGACAATATTGGCCGCTGGTCAAGTAAAGAAAATAAGTTTGGTTATTTGTGGCCAGCTGCAGGCTTTACTTTCACTTCAGGAATGTGGTGGGAGGGGAAATAAATAAAAGAAGAAGGAGGTTATTCTTTCTGACCTGTGCTGGAAGTGAGGGTGATGGCGCAGGTATCCCTGCCAGGTGTCCCTTATAGCTTGTCGCAGCTCGTAATGATGCCGGGCTGATAGAACTCCCACCAGAACTTCATAGAATGGTACCACCCCATCTGCATTGGGCACACGCCACTTAACGTGAGCAGAGATGAGCTAATGGTAAAATGTATTCGATGGTGAGAAACTACTTATGCTTGACGCGTTTTAAATCCTTATTTTTATGATGAGGTTCGCCATCCGGGTGAGCTCGCGCACACCGCCAAGCAATATTGACATTATTTTACAATATCAAACAAGCACTACTTCGTAAAAATATTTCCATGTACTAACCGCCACTACCTTGTTGGCGACACAAACTTAAAAACAGCAAGCCAAGCGGCTCGGTAAAGTTAGCCGAGCGCGCTGCTCCGTTTAAAAAGTAGGGGCTGAAGCCCGCGGTCAAGCGTAAAAGTACCCGTGAGTGCGACGTTGTCCAGCCGTGTGGAAGACCGTCGGCGAGCCAACCAGAAGTGCACCAGCACGGCGAGAGCACAGGGCAGAAGGACCAGCGCTAGCCTCCGCATGGACGGAGCCCTTCATTCACCCGGAGTGGCACCGATCTTAAGCAGAGCAGAGCTTTTTCCCGGGTTGAAGCGAACCGCACTGACGACCGTTCGGAATGGAAGCTTCATTTGAGTTTCCCAGCCCGCTCCCTCTCCACCCTGCACGCAGCACCGCCTTATGTCTGCCTCCGCTGCTAGGAGAGTTGCACCAATGGGAGGCGAAGAGTCTTGCCGAGGTGCATTATGGGACTTTGTGTTCATACGTAATCCGTCATCTTGACAAAAAATCCCTATTTAAGAAACCCAATAATAATACCAATAGATGCAAACAATTAGTTATTGGTGTACAGTCAGAAAATATAATTATAGTCATATACATAGTTTTATATTTGCCTTATTACTGTATATAGCAAGCTAGCAAAGTTGCTATGTAGCAAGGTAGGTATTCAGCTATCTTGCCAACTAACAATTTGATTGTTTATCAAGCATTTATTAAGCACACATTTACATATATATGTATATATATATATATATATATACAATATATATATATATATATAAATGCATATAAATACATATAAATGATGAATGAAAGGGATAAATAACCTTAAATGTTAATTTATCAATTTTCATTCGTCATTAACTCTATGTGCATTTAGAATTGTTTTAAACCTGTAAAACTATCAAAATGTGTTTTAAGTAACATTTTTGGGAGTCAACTGCTGATGACATAAACGTACCTGTTGCCCGTAGCCATTTTGTTGCTGTTCCGGTTGCCATTTTGTTTAGCTAGATAACAGGATGCTAACAAGGAAGGACACTTTAGGATTTAAAAAAAACAAAAACATTAAGAACAAAGTTAAATTCGCACATGCACCCACCAGACACACACAATATTGTATGCTAACCAGAGAATGCAAGTAAACCAAGGCAAACTTGTGCCGTAAAACCCACCAACCAGGATGGATGCTAATCGAGGTTCCACTATATTCCATTCAGTTGCAACAATGGTCATGGAAACACCAGAAAACCAAAAATGTCAGTGTCGTGTTGTTACTAAATTATTTAACCTTTTAAGTTCTATGCTGACACCATTGTATGTGGAACCCCAACATAGAGGCCTCTGTTGTCTCCAATGTACACATCACAGTAAATAGCCGATACCCAACCTCAGAACAGTCTGAATGTGTTTATCGTATTAGGAAGGTAGCTACGACGTTATAGGCCCATAATGCATTGCGCACCATCAAGATGGAGGCTAAAGTGTCTTTAAATCCTCCATCCATCCATTTTCTTCCGCTTATCCGAGGTCGGGTCGCGGGGGCAGCAGCCTAAGAAGGGAAGCCCAGACGTCCCTCCTGCCGGCCACTTTGTCCTGCTCTTCCCGGGGGGATGCCGAGGCGTTCCCAGACAAGCTGAGAGACATAGTCTCTCCAGCGTGTCCTGGGTCTTCCCTGAGGTCTCCTACCCGTTGGACGTGCCCTGAACACCTACCCAGGTGTTTAGTAATGAACAGAATCGGTGACAAAGGGCAGCCCTGGCAAAGTCCAACCCTCACTGGAAACGGGTCCGACTTATTGCCGGCAATGCGAACCAAACTCTTGACACCGGTCATACAGGGAACGAACCGCCTGGATTAGGTGGTCCGATACCCCATATTCCCGGAGCACTCCCCACAGTATTCCCCGAGGAACACGGTCGAATGCCTTCTCCAAGTCTACAAAACACATGTAGACTGGTTGGGCCAACTCCCATGCACCCTCAAGGACCCTGCCGAGAGTATAGAGTTGGTCCACAGTTCCACGACCAGGACGAAAACCACACAGCTCCTCCTGGAACCAAGATTCAACTATCCGGCGGATCCTCCTCTCCAGAACCCCTGACTAGACCTTGCCGGGAAGGCTGAGGAGTGTGATCCCACGATAGTTAGAACACACCCTCTGGGCTCCCTTTTTGAAAAGCAGGACCACCACCCTGGTCGGCCAGTCCAGGGGCACCGACCCAGATGTCCACGCGATGCTGCAGAATCGTGTCAACCAAGACACGCCCACAGCATCCAGGGCCTTAAGGAACTCCGGGCGGATGTCATCCACCCCCGGGGCCCTGCCACCAAAGAGCTTTTTGACCACCTCGATAACCTCAGCCCCAGAGATAGGAGAACCCGCCTCACAGTGCCCCGGGCACTGCTTCCATGTTGGAAGACGTGTCGGCGGGATTGAGAAGGTCTTCAAAGTATTCCCTCCAACGGTCCACAACATCTCGAGCCCAGGTCAGCAGCACACCGTCCCTACCATACACGGTGTTGACTGTGCACTGCTTCCCCCTCCTGAGATGGTGGATGGTGGTCCAGAATCTCTTTGAAGCCATCCGGAAGTCGTTTTCCATGGCCTCTCCGAACTCCTCCCATGTCCGAGTTTTTGCCTCTCTGACTGCCAGAGCCGCAGACCACTTGGCCTGCCGGTACCTGTCAGCTGCCAACTTGTACAAATTTATTGTACTCAACATCCAATTTGACTCTTGAATACGCTAGTATGCTTCACTGTTCTTCATTTTGTTGTATTTTCCTGGTTTAAATTTTGAGTTCAGCCTGTACAGTATAGATAAATAAATAGATATTATCAGTTTTTTCAATTATTTCAAATTAGGGGTGCGTGAACACATTTCTGTCCCATGGAGGGAGGTGGGGGTTGGGGGCACGACAGAAAATAACTGAGAACCACTGCTTTAAACGAATCGGGGATAATGCGGTAATGATAGGGACATTATTTCACTAGAATTAACACTTGTTTTCATTGCAAATCATCTAACACGTACGTTTCATTTGTAACAAAAGAGAAGAATCCCCTTTCCAAATATATCACCTGTTCCTTGTAAAAGCTGGCTGACAAGCAGCAGCTTTGAGATAGCAACACAACTTTCTGGATTGCTGCACATAAATCTTTAAAATGGAATCTCTTGTGTGTTGGAAAGTGACGTGTGAAGCAAATGTCTCCTGACGGACAGCCAGCTGTTGTCTTGGAGAGGAGGTGAGGGGCCACCATGAGTGACTGCCTCCATGCTGGTACGCTTTTCATTGACATCCAGTGTTATAACTACCAGAAGATAATTTTCTACCCAAGTAGAAATGATCAAGAAGTTAAAAAAAAAGAACCCGCGGGTCATGTGCAGTACTCCATCCATCCATCCATCCATTTTCTATGCCACTTATCCTCATTAGGGCCGCAGGGGTATGCTGGAGCCTACGCGAAATATTCATTTATCAGAAATCATTGCTATTCTCACAGATTTTGTGCACACTTTGGGGGCTTGTTGCTCAAATTGGAAAATAAAGAGCCAGGGCTGTTTGTAAGTGTGATAACATACTGGCCTGGGGATTATTACTTTCCTGTGCATTATATAATTGCTTTCGTATTCATTAATATGCACGTTACGATGATTTATTCCGGTCTCAGATGCACCTTACTTCTTTGGGAATAAATAGCTCATTCACTGTGTTCAACTCTGCTTTCGACGTCTCTTATTCAGGTGTGTGGATAATGCTGTCATTCAGCTCCCTATTTGTATGTTGATGTACTGTTCTCTTATACACTGCCTGGCCAAAAAAAAAGTCGCCACCTGGATTTAACTAAGCAAATAAGTACGAGGTTGCTTTCTTCCCTGATGACACAGGCATATTCCAAAATGACAATGCCAGGATTTCAATTTCACACATGGAGTCCAGACCTTAACCCCATTTAGAATCTTTGGGATGTGCTGGAGAAGGCTTTGTGCAGAGGTCAGACTCTACCATCATCAATGCGAGATCTTGGTAAAAATCTATGCGACACTGGATGGAAATAAATCTTGTGGCATTGTAGAAGCTTATCAAAACAATGCCACAGCGAATGTGTGCCGTAATCAAAGCTAATTAAAATTAGAGTATATGGCCTTCTTTTTGGTGGCAACTTTTTTTTTGACCATGTAGTGTAAATTCAATTCTAAGCCATGTGCATGATTTTTTTCTAAATTTTACATTTTTTTCACATTTTGCTCAACTATTTCCAGCAGGCAGATGCTTGAAGAAGAGGTGATGTGTACCAGCATGTTTCATAAGTACTATACAGTGTAATTCATGCTGGTAATCATTTCTTAATGTGTAAAACTGAATGAATTTAAAATGTATTTATTTCCAGTGACAGGCACATTATAGGGTATCAAAAATGTATGTGTACATCCATTATTAATATTTTTTCCATTTGAATTTTAAACTAAGAAGATAATAAATTACAAGCCCTTAAGTGTAAAAAACACTTAAAATTATATTTTAACTAAAATATAAGTTTTTATGTTGCATGACTGTCATTGTTTTACACAAATCAATAAAAAAATAGTCTGTATTTCACTATTCCTTTATCATTATGTTTTATTTTATCATAAATTTGCAGGCCTTGTTTTAGCTGTAAAAAAATGTGTCCTTGAAGTGATAATTTTATTTGGACATGTATTGGAGTAAACTTTGTTGGTTGTGTTGATGTGTTCTTTGGCATATTGTAACCTTCTGCACGTGTCTTTTTTTAACAGGAGGACTTTGGGGGGGATTCCTGTGAATATATTAGCTTCACACAGACGTCTTCTAACTGTCACGGTACTTACAGGTAACTCCAGGCCTTCTTTGATCATCCTGGAGCTGATCATTGGCTGAGTCTTTGCCATTCTGGTTATTCTTCCATCCATTTTTATACTTGTCTTCTGTTTTCTGCCACTGGAGATCATTTTAGCTGTACAGCCAAACATCTTTTTCATGCCTTTGTAAGTTTTCCTTCAATCAACTTTTTAATCAAAATTTGCTGTTCTTCAGAACAATGTCTTGAACAACCCACTTTCCTCAGGCTTTCAAAAGGGAAATGCATGTTCTGCAAGTGCTTCTTTCATGTTTAAATAGCAGTCACCTGATTCACACCTGTTTTTTCACAAAATGGATCACTGATCACCAATTGAATGCCACACTGCTGTTTTTTTAACACAACCATTTCAACTAATTGTACAGCCTTAAGAGGGTGCATATCATGAATGCTGGGTCTTGTTTGTTTTCAGAGAATCTACTGCACCTACTGGTAACTTGTTTGCATGTAGCAATAAAAATATACTAACAATGATTAATCTGGTTAGTCACATTTGACTGCTATTATTTTGAACACTACTGTATGAATAAATGGAAACTATTCATTCATTCATTCATTTTCTATACCGCTTCTCCTCATCAGAGTCGCGGGTATGCTGGAGCCTATCCCAGCTGACTTTGGACGGGAGGCAGGGTACACCCTGGACTGGTTGCCAGTCAATCGCAGGGCACATATAGACAAACAAAGACACACAACCATTCACACTCATGGACAATTTAGAGTCGCCAAATAACCTAACATGCATGTTTTTGGAATGTGGGAGAAAACCTACGCACGCACGGGAAGAACATGCAAACTCCACACAGAGATGCCCAACGGAGATTCGAACCCTGAACCTCCTGACTGTGAGGCCAACAATTCTTCTGCAAAATAACAAACAGAATACTTTAAAAAGTATCCAGAACTGGGCCTACTGCCTTAAAAAGGCAGCAGCTGTACCATTACAGGGGATTCGATGAACTCATTTTATTTACATACTGTTCATTGTGGCAACAAGTGAGGTGACAGATTACACTTCTTATTTTTCTCTGTTTTTACATAATGTACGGTTCAAATGTTACTTGAAACACTAGTTTCACAGTTAATGAAGATTTCCGCATGGCATCGGAACTGATCATTTTCTATGGAAAACGTAGATTAAAACAAAGTAGAGGTTGACAAGCTTTGCTATAAAATCCATCTGCAATGTTATGGTGAATAGCGGCTCTTAGTTTAATGCTTGATCAAACATTTTTCAGATAAGAAATCACCACGAGAGGAAAATGACAGAGTGGAAACAAATCAAAACGTTATTGCTGTCATCAGCAAACTATAATTTTGGGGGGAAGTGGGTGGAAAAGGGATTTATGAGACATCCACTTGACTTTGCTTTAGTTCTGTTTGTGCTACTATATTACAAGTTATCATCAAACCAGCTACAGAGAGAATGAATTGCACCCTTTAAAAAAAAACAAAAAAAAGTGATTGTCAACCCCTTCGAATTTTATTTTTCCCATAATTTGTCCACAATCTTTGAAACAAAAATCTTGCATTAATATAAATATTTTGATGTTTTAAGTCCGGGGTCTCAAACTCGTGCCATGGAGGGCCGTTCACTACAGCAGGTGATTTTATGATCAACACCTTCAATTTGAGGGAATGCGCTCATCAATTAAAGCACCCGCTTTAGTGACCAGCTGAAAAGAAAACCTGCGGTGTCTCAGCCCTCCATGGCACGAGTTTGAGACCCCCGTTTTAAGCTGTAATACTGCAGATCAAATGAGAAGTACCACAGCTCTCATTTCACCTTTATTTTAGCTTGTACCTTTACAGTCTCCCTCCTGTGGTCGCTAAACAGAATGTAGGTTTAAGTCACCGCCAGACTGTATCTCAAATTGACATTGCGAGAGATGCAGCACATTTGATATATTTCTTTAATTCATTTCATCCATCAAAGGACTTACAAAGCTTGCTAATTAAATGCATTATTTATTTATTACAAAAACAATAATACGATTTAAGAATACAGCTGCACATTGTCAACATATCAGACCTCCAGTGTGATGACATGTGCAGAAAGTCAGCAAAGAGGCAACATTTCAGATCATCCCAATTATCGCAGTTTTATGAATTAAATCATGCAATATTAAATCTTAGCTGTTTTATTTACCTTTTAAATTTGGCACCATTCTAAGAAATCAGTGAAGAAACCGCAAGAGCATTCTGAGGATTTTATAAACAAATATCCTGAAATTATTCTTCTAAAAAGATTCATCTTCAAGTACCAGAAGGAAAGGACTTTAAATTTCACAGATTGTTATGTTTTTTTGAAAAAATATTCACATATTATGAATAACTGCATGATTTGTACATAATTTCCGCTGCAGCACTACACGTCATGTCTGAGTCAGTGCTGTGCAACAAATATTTAATAAGAACTACTCATAATAACGATATTAACAAACCATTAGTGACAATTCATCATATAAATTTGTAAATGCTATTTAAATACCATGTAAAGTAGATGTTTCAACAGTGTGCTTTTTCTTCCCGGATAGAATCCAAAATAACAAAACAAAAAAATAAGAGTGGGAGCTCAGCATGATGACGAATAACACGGCTCTCACAGGGATTGGCACCGAAACATACTGTACACCGGGACGGGGCTTGAAAACATAGGCGGCCGTCCCAAAAAAAGGAGCAGAAGAACATGCAGGCCTCCATTTTGGCATCAAAGGCCTCACCATTCACTCAGGAAACATGCCCAGCAAACACGTGATCACTTACAACTTGGGAAATCATTCTAATCAGAAGCTTTGGGGTGAAATGGATGTCTGATTGAAGCTTAAATGGAACTAAACAACCTAGGTAGAATGCATCAGGATGGGGCTAGTAAGGTTTATTAGCTAATTTGGACTAAAAGGCTTGCACTGTGATGCTGTGTCGCTTGAACAAACAGATGAGCATTGTTCTTATCAGAATACTTCACTGCAAGATATCTGATGGCTGTTTGGATCTCAACTCCAATTGTTTCATTGGTGAAAGCAGCGAAATGAGCTAGGTGTCACGTTGTCACGGTGCTTTCAGTGCAGTATGTTGCAAATGCTTCAAGCTTGCTCACTGAAAGGCACTGATGTTCAAAATACCACAGAGATGAATGATTCAAGTCAAATGAAGATATGTACTGGGCGCATGTCTGTTTCCTGAGGCATGTTCACATATCGCACGATAAAATCTAAAACACCTCTTACCTCATGAAGCACTGAGCAAGGCTGTTCTCTAATAACAAAGCAATAACAAACCTATTGAACAAGACATGAGACTGGGCTTCCCCTGTAGAACCCCCTCAGCCGCCAGGACAGAGCTGACCAACACCAGTGTCCACCTGGTTAAACTCAACTGGACGCCCACAGCAAGTGGCTTCAGGTGTGGTGAAGACAGAGAAGCCAGGCGACGCCACGCCTGCAGCCTGCGGCGCTCGGCATGCAGCTCATCAGAGGATGGCACAGAAGAACTTCTTCTCCCGGAACGGGTTCTCGGAGGCGGGGACAGGCACGATGAGAGGGTCCTCGCGTATGTGGGCGTCGCAGTATGCCATCAGGTCTGCGGCGGCTTTGGACACCTGTTGATAGGAAGACAGGTAAAGATACTTTAACGGCCTAGATAGATTATAAGACGAACCTAAAAAAGACACCAAAATATATCTTTTTGTCAGTAAAATTGGTAGGGTGGTTCTTGACATAGACAAAACAGAAGCTAACAATAGCTTGCACCAGTGACTTTGGCCAGACACATCAGAAGAATAAGTGATAATAAAGGATTTGTGAACATCCAGCAGTTTGTTGACATAGTTGTCCTTTTTTGTATATTTATATTTGTACTCTTCTGTTTTCATATGATATACCGTAGCAATGAGAGTATCGTGTATGGTTTTGAGCTGTGATTGTGGCTTGGGCTATGGGGGAAGTAGAGCATGGGTTAGAGCCAACCCACTAGAGCACAGTACAGTGTTTGCCAACTTGGTGACTTTGTGGCTAAATCTGGCAACATATTTTCCCCAAAATGACTAGTGACAAAGTTAGCTACTTTTTCTGCTGTCGTTGGAGAATTTTCTGATATTTGGGGACTTGCAAGTGAAAGAGCATACTGATCTGCAGTTTCTGTTCTCAGTGAGCAGCAGCAGTTGGTGCTGAAACGTCCCCCCCACCCCAAAGCAGTCGCAAGCCGTCAGTGCTCTGTCAGCACACTGACAGCATAGAACAGCTCCATGGATAAAGAATGCGCCATGCCACCGGGGTGAATCTCACACTGTTTCACAGAGTGGGATCTTTAAAACGTAAATGTTTATTAATCTTCATGAGATTACTACTCAATTACTACATTAGAACGTGTGATGGAAAACATGTGATAAGTTAAACTTTAAGTACAAGATAAGAGGTGGAGTTTGCAGGTGAGGCCGGATGTAATTAATAAGCTGTTTAGACATTGAGATGCGCAGGCCGAGATGAAATATTACAGTTTTTCTCCATTGGTTTGGCTCATTTCTTGAAACAGAAATTACATTCTCAAAATGACATGTAAAATAAACAATTAGACCCCTGTGATAGTATCGGCATTGTAAGATTAGACACACTATGTGTTTATGTTCATGTAACAACTACACACAAACAGTGTATTGAGGACAAGACATCCTCAATCCGTTAGTATAATAACAACAAGAGAGTAATGTTGTTCACTGACACCTAAAAAGTTAGTACGTACCCCATGGATGTGATAGATGAACAAAGATGCAAGACTAGTCGAACAAATTAAACACGCTGGCATTGACTGGCATGACCTATGACACGAGACGCGTCATTTTGTTGGCAACCCTATGTGACTCAGCAGACATATATGGCCAATCGCATGTTTTTTTTATTGAAATCAGCCAATATATTATTATTATGGAGCATCCCTATTACAGTAATAATGATAATCATCATAAAAATAATAATATGGGTTACTGTTGCGGCCATAAGCCACAACAAGCTAAAGCTCAAATCTGAACCCCTGACGTCATTTCCTGTCCACCATCCATTTTGCTCCGATACAAGGTGAATTGTTTTAAATGGCTTATCTTATCTGATCAAATCCACTATATTGGCTAATAGAAATGTAAATGTGACTATATGTACCGTTGCCATATGTAATATGCACAAATTCACACGTAGGTGTATCTCTCTTGGAGACTAAAAAAGTATCTATCTATCTCTATGGGTGTTGTTTCATGTCAATAATGTATTTAGAAGATTGTAAACAGGTTTTATATGCCATAACTCCAAAAATATCACACTTATCACAGTCGAGTCTGGAAATAATTAACCATGATAAATGAGGGATTACTGTACTCTTATCTAACAAAGATGCTGGGGTAATTTGATTGTAGGTTTTGACTACAATGACAATTGTGCCACAGAGAACATATAGAAACACCTGGTGTTTAATGTAATAACTCTCTGGCAGTGCCAATAAAAAATGAGCATTGTTATCTTTGATTGACAGGATTTTTCATGTGTACCTTCAATGTGTCTCTAAAATTGCGACCATGCGCAGCAGGTACTTTATTGCTTTATTTGACTCACTATTAAAAGAGGATTATCGGTCTGAGGACTATATCAAACTTTAACATCCTCATTCCCACAGTGGAAAAATGACTATAGATTTACAGAGTGCATATAAATGCAGGTTCCACTTGCAAATGTTGAGAAGAGGAGCAGCTTATCAGCATAATGACTAGGGCTTAGAGATCTACTTGGAGGACATAGACATCTGATGTCCTGTCTGCCGGGATGAATGCAATACACAACAACCTTAAATAAGAAGGATTATTATGCTGTCATTTTTGCTGTCATTATGACAGACAGACAGACAGACAGACAGACAGACAGACAGATAGACAGATAGATAGATAGATAGATAGATAGATAGATAGATAGATAGATAGATAGATAGATAGATAGATGAGCCACATAATACATTGGCATAGCTGTGAACACGGTGCTTTGACAGTAAACAATATTAGTCTATACACAAGAGACAAGAAGAAGATATACATACTTTCACCGGCCACTTCTTTATGTACACATAAAACATTGATGATACAACCGTAGTGCCCATTTTTGATTGACACTATTAGAACTGTATTGATTTAACAATTAACCTAACTTTAACTTTAACCTAGCATGTTAGGTTAATTGGCAACTGTAAATTGTCCACAGGTATGAATGTGAGTGTGAGTGATTGTTTGTCTATATGTGCCCTGCGATTGACTGGCGACCAGTCCAGGGTGTACCCCGCCTCCCGCCCAAAGTCATCTGGGATAGGCTCCAGCATACCCGTGACCCTAATGAGGATAAGCGGTATAGAAAATGAATGAATGAATGAATGATTTTAACAATATCTTCATTATAAGTGTAATACAAGTGCACTGAATTATGTTTCTAATATTTGGGTTACCTCATTCAGGTCCATGAGAAGGTCAAAACAAATTCCCCTCTGAGAGTGTCATCCAAAATTGACCGTTATTATAGGTACATTATTTCAATTTCCTGGATATCTCCTCCAGGAATACATTGTGTATCTTTGTTTGTAAAATGACTAGCCGCAAGTTCCCCTGTTGGTAATTCATTTGTATTATTTATGCAACAAATAGACCACCTCTGTTGTTCTTGAGTTGTTTTTACTTTGACTCATGATTAGTCCATGGGCTCTAATTTTGCAGACCAGGCAAAGCGCACCTTTGCTTGCGCCTCGCCAATGGATGTGTATTAGGCGTATTTTTCTATTTCGTGCAGCTTGGCCTAAGTATGCCTCCCTCCCTCCTACCGGCGCAAGTAGCAAAGAGGCAGAAAAGGTAGAAAAGACGTGACTGGGTTTAACACAGTTGGGTCCAATCTTCACCAATCAAATGAGCTCCTTGCAAGTTTTGTTGAATATGGATTAAGACAGCAGGATTACAAGTATCGTAAATCAGGTTTGCCCTGACGTACTGAGAACTGTTGCCCCGTGTAAAAAATGGTTCAATGATGTCAGAAGAAGGGCAAAACAAAAACCGAAGGCACACAGTGGCCACCAGCAAGGTTAGCCTTTTTTCCCCGCTAATAAAGAGACTCGTATTTAGTAACGTACATTTGTAATGTGAAAATGTAATATAATTTTATATGTAATAGGAATAAACAAAAACTATGCATAATGGGGATGAAATCCAAAGCAACTGTGCTCGTGGTCTGGCCCTTGTCACTTGTGTTTGCATGTGAGATGAACTTTTATTACCCAATTCATTATGATCATTTTTGCAATTCTCCGTTACACAATCAAAGATGTCAATACATTTGATTAACTGTTTATTAACAATTAACCACATCTATGTCAGATCCACTGGCCACTGATGAGGAGGAGGGGTGCGGCGATTCGGGGACAAATGAGGTGGACACGGGGCAACGAAGGCAGACGGGACAGTCAATATACAGGTAGATCAAAATGTATGTGCTCATTCAGATAGTTACAGTGGTTGTTGCAATTATTAAATGCATTGTGCAATGTGCCTGACACCGGCCTGTGGGGTTTTGGTGATGTGTGCGCACTCAGCCAAATTACCACCAGCCAAATTACCACTAGATCAGCTGCGATTCGCCAAATTACCAAATAGGCTATGGGCGGTGTTACGCCGGACAAAATTGCCACTGCGCAACCCGTGCCAAGCTTTGCAACCCACAAAATTAGAGCCCTGTATGTCACTGCACCCCCAGCACCTACCCCTGCAATTTCCCAGGTGAATCGTCACAATTTCCACAACAAAGAGTAGGAGTCAGAGTAGGCTGTCAGAGTAGGCTGTGTCTTGTCTTTGTATATTCCGAGACACAGCATAAAAGCAAATCAATACAGCTATTAAATGTCAACTAATTCAACAGGACTGTTTGGGAAAACAGGGTCACTTAGAAAAAAACCCACTAGGGACTTAAAAGCAACAACCTATCACCTTAAATTATCCATCCATCCATTTTCTATATCGCTTGTGGTGCTTGTGGGCACCTTAAATTAAGATAATGTAATCACTAGTTTATTCTAGTAAAATGACTTTGTTCACGTAGGTGGGTTCTCTTGTAATTTGACCAATATTTCAGTGGGGCCTTGTCTAGATAAGCTAATTTAGTTATCATGACATTACTCAAGTCTGCACAAAGGAGAATATTAGCAAGAACTTTCATTACGATGAGGATAAACTGCATAATTACTTTGATTATCAATGAGAATTATAGTGCAAATTTAGGTAGTTTTCTGCTGAGAAGGTCTGTGTGTGTGCGTTGCGTGTGTGTGTGCGTGAGTGTGGTTAAGTAAGGTCCAGACCGGCTGTAATTACACTGTAGCCCCATGATGCACAGAGAGTCCTTCTAATTAACACAGTTCACGTTCCTTTGGCTGATTGAGCGATTAATGAGAAGGTCCCTGAATGGGCCGCTGCTTTAGTCTGATATATACTCTTGGTTGTCACGTCCCTTAATTAAATCTAGAGAACCACTAGACACTGACAACAATTTTTTCTACGGCGTCCGTCTCTGCTCTTTATGCTGCGTTCATTCATTAATGCACTGAACTTCACACACTATTTGATGAAATAAATCATACACATTTCTTTTGACTAGACATGTTATACAAGTTAAACTAATGTGTAAGATTTCTATTTTATTCATGATGCGTCATTTGGTATGTCATCATGGAGAGTTTCCAGTGCAACCAGCAGTCATTCAAATAGCAAATTATCCCCAAACTGTATGCATTCATACATTGACAGATGGATGAATGGGTGTGTAAGTAGGAAAACAATGGCGGGTGTTGGTCGATGGATATGTCAGTGGACAAATGGATGTCTGACTGGAAAAATGTATGCACAAACGGGGGGATGTATGGCTCGATGAATGCATGAGATGATAAACAGATGGGTGAGTGGACAGATGCATGTATGAATGGGGGGATATACAGTATAGTTTGATGACCTGTGAGTGGATAAACAAATGTGTGAGTGGACAGATGCATGAATGAATGGAAGGATGTATGGGTCAATGGATACATGAATGGATACACAGATGTGTCACTGGATAGACAGAGAAGAATGGGGAGATGTATGGGTCAGTAGAAGTGTGAGTGTATAAATGGATGTGTGAAGGGATAGATGCATGATGGATGGGGGAATGTATAGGACAATGCATATCTGAGTGGTTGTACAGTGTAGCATTTAGACACAACGACTATTGTACTGATCAACACTAATGTGATGTAGAATTCACATGACTGACGACAAGTAATGAGGAAAAATATTCAATGCCAATCTGGACTGAAACAATATAACTATGACAACATGGTATTCATTTATTCATTCATTTTCTATACCGCTTATCCTCGTTAGGGTCGCGGGTATGCTGGAGCCTATCCCAGCGGATTTTGGGCAGGAGGCGGGGTACACCCTGGACTGGTCGCCAGTCAATCGCAGGGCACAACATGGTATTATATGACAAAATCAAAAAGCACATCAGCAATAAGGTCAGTGAATGTTGATTGTAGGTTTGAGATAATCTATGTTTATTATGCAGTTTCCTTCCTGCAAGCAGCTTCAGTAGCGCTGAGTGTGTATGAAGAATGATGAGAAGCGATGAAGCTGCATGGTAGCGGAGCCTCATCTGTGATGCTGAGCGAGCAGCCTTTCTCAGAGCACACAGCGACAGGCATAATGCAAGATATGATGACGCAAACTTTTCCTTCTACATTGCACTAGTGAAACTTGACACACAAAAATACTGCAAGCTAAAGCTTATGGAAATTGAGGATGGCTAAAAACCACATGGGGCTCAAAAGTCAATATTCAACCAAGAACCTTGAATTTTTTAACTCAGCAATGAAAACCTTCCTGAAAAGTACTATCAATTATTATGCACATAAAAGACAAACAATCTAATTGGTAAAGTGACAAGGTGAGATAAAGCCCCACATGGCACCACATCTTCCATCATACCGTAAAACCTGGGTTTTTGTCATTAATCTATTTCAAAATGTCAGACAAAAACCAAAACAGACAAAAGCCTAAGAAATTATGCGACTCTAAGACACACCAGACTACCAGATCCATACATCATCATCATCATAAAATGGCATACAGTGGTGCACACTAATTTGTGAGAAACAGGTAGAGTTCTATTTGGCAGGAACCAATAATGTCAACCCATTGGAAATTGCAGGAAGTCATTACTCAATATAACAGTCTGATTCATGGTGTCATCTTAAACAGCAGGCTAAAATAATCACACAGCAACTTAACACACAAAAGGTAGGTAAGGAATATACAAGACAAGCACCGATACAAGTGTAGAATAAAAACAATCTTTACTGCTTCCCATTATGCACTACTTCCCATTCAGTTGCATAACGGCTGCCTCCAGTGGGCGCAGACCGTCATTGCAGCTGAATGAGCTGCAAGCAACTTTGCTTTGCTGGAAGCAATGCATAATGGGAAGCAGTAAAGATAGTTTCTGATTTTTATTCTACATTTGTACTCGTCTTGTAAATTTCTTATATTTTAGTGTTCTTTCTCAGATGACACCATGAGTCAGACTGTTATGTTGAGTAATGACCTCCTGCAGTTTCTGATGGGTTGACAAGTTTGTCATGAGTGTCCTTGTAGCTTGTGATCGGCTTCTGCCAAAGAAAGAGCTACGGCTTGCAAATCAGTGAGGATTTTGGAAATAGTTCTGAAGTATAGGAGATCAGAAAATTAGAACATGGCCATAAATGCGCTGCACTACTGTATTTGTCACAGGATTCAAAGTTTTACAAAGAAATAGTGGCTTATACACTGGAAATTACTGTGCCTCATTACAGATGCTTTGATACTTTGCAATTAGTTCTTCTTGAACTCTTTAATGTTTCTCAACTTCTTTATCAAAGCACACAGAACTTTCAGAAACACGCAGTGTGCTTGCACGCCTCATTAGCGCAGAGGTACAGTGCTAAGAGGATGTAATGAGACAGAAACTGAGTTTCTGGGGTATGCTGGAGCCTAGGTTTATTATAATAATGTTATAATAAAGATAATTAAAGGATTCCCTGTGTGGAATCTGCCTATAGTGTCACAATTCCAAAATAAACACTTTATCCAGCCACTATCCATTCCTCACTGAGGTTATGACTACCTCTACTGGCCACATTAGGTATTACAGTCTAAACAATTTGCTTAACAGAAAATAACATGCGGGCAAACTTGTTTGGCCATAAAAAAACAAGTATGGTCACAGAAAAACGGATATACTGTAGTTTTGGCAATCATTTAAAAAACAACAACACATTTTCTACTGCTTATCTGATCCAGTGTCCTTTGAGGTAAAACGATTTTTGAAATCCGACAAACATCCCAAAACGGACTCTGTATGACTTGAGATGTTTTTTATAGACGTCTCAGTTACTATTTGTTATTCGTACGTGTTCTCAGGTTTAATGCCTACAAATAACGGAGATCTACTGTATGTGTTTTGTTTGAGAAGAGACAATTTGCATTGATGAATTGGAAAAGACTCTGCATCATTGACTAACCCAAATGTGCTGTAAGTCTTGCAACATGGAAGAAATAACAAAAGCACTTAGTAAGAAGATCATGGTCTATATCAGAGGTCTTCAATTAATTCACTAATTCATTAATTCAATTTTTTTCAGATAGAAGGTCCGAACCTTATTTTGCATTTTGATTTTTCATAACGGTTTAAAAGGTACGTTACGCTCTCACATCAGACGTTGATGAACACTTCTCCTCAAATGAACTGTGTTTTGTCTCATAATGGCGCGTCACATTCCAGCTTTTGACCAGCACTACAGTTTCACAGCATATGAGACACAGCGGTTTGGCACCGAACTCTGAAAGGACAAACATATATTGGTCCATCCATTAACATTTCAATGTTTGGTTTTCCAGACGCACGGTGGATGAGTGGGTAGCATGTTGGCCTCACAGTCAGGAGGTTCAGGGTATGAATCTCCATTGGGCATTTCTGTGTGGAGTTTGCATGTTCTCCCCGTGCGTGTGTGGGTTTTCTCCGGGTACTCCGGTTTCCTCCCACATTCCAAAAACATGCATGTTAGGTTAATTGGCGACACTAAATTGTCCATAGGTGTGAATATTTTTTTTGTCTGTTTGTACGCTGCGACTGACTGGCGACCAGTCCAGGGTGTACCCCGCCTCTCGCCCAAAGTCAGCTGGGAGAGGCTCCAGCATGCCCGCGAGCCTAATGAGGATAAGCGGTATAGAAAATGAATGTTTGGTTTTCCCTCTCAGCTTTTCTTACTTTCAAGCAAGCCATGGTTCTGTTGTTCAGGTCTCGGCAAGTAAAACCATTTTATTGACCCATTTGTAGTGACGTCACCGCGTTTGCCGTTACGTAACTGTAACGGCAAACGTAACTGTAATAGCTGAAGTCATTACGCCTGCAATCTGCAGCTGCAATCTGTCTGCTAGCATGTTAATATGTTATTATTATATTATAGTTCCCATTCTGGCCGCACGGTGATCAAGTGGTTAGCATGTTTGCCACACAGTCAGGAAATTTTGAAGACCTGAGTTCAAATCTCTGTGTGCAGTTTGCATGTTCTCCCCGAGTGTGCGTGCGTGGATCCACTGGTATGAATGTGATTGTGAATGTTTGTTTGTCTGCCTTGCAAATGCCTTGCAAGGCCTTCTCTGCTGGCCTGACAATTACCAGAATCATTGACCTACATTTCAACTTAAACTTGAAGTTGTATTCAACTTGTAGTATTTGTTACATTAAATTATATTAATTTATTCCCAATAGTCTATTATATTCATTTTGTAGCATATTTCTTGGCTACAGTGCTTCCGGTAGTGTATGCGTACGTTAGCTTTTTTTTGTCCAATCAGACTTTAGCTTTGTGTTGCCATGTGTAATCTGCCCAGGGTTTTTGGAATCACTTTCTGTCACATAAACTACAGTATTAACAAAACTATTACAAAAGAACAAAAAAAACTAAACTAAACTTAGCAAAGTAAATGTTTTTTTCTAGCCAATCAGACCTTTGAATGGCCTCTCGGGACTAGTCTTGATTGGCTGATCAGAGCAAAATAGCAAGAATCAAAAATTGATGTAAAATATCAATGGTTACTGAATGACCGACTCCTTCACATGAAATTTTACACCAAACTTCCTTTCTGCTTTGTCACAAATAACACACAATAACATTAAATACTTCATCGACTTTTACACAAAATCATTGTGGTACAATGATATACGCATCAACCTACAAAGGCAAAGGACTTGTGTTCTTTGTTGTGATCCCAGGCTGTGCCATACTACTTTTAGTGTGTTTTATGTTATTTTGTTCTAAAAGTACATGATGCCCTGCGATTGACAGGCGACCAGTTGAGGGTGTGCCCCGCCTCCCACCCGAAGTCAGCTGGGATAGGCTCCAGCACTCCCGCGAACCTAATGAGGATAAGCGGTATAGAAAATAGATAGATGGACTAAAATGAATGAATAAATGAATAAAAGTACATGCTGTATTACTAAAAACATGCATGTTAGGTTAATTGGCGAATCTAAATTGTCCATAGGTATGAATGTGAGTGTTGTTGTTTGTCTATATGTGCCTTGCAATTGGCTCGCAACCAGTCAGGTGTACCCCGCAACGGGCCAAAAGTCAGCTGGGATAGGCTCCAGCAGTTCACCTGGAACCTTACAAAGGATTAGGCGGCAAAGAAACTGAACGAGCACTCCAAAACACGCGTCTAACTAAATTTAGGTTTAGTCAAATGGTCAAATAAGAGTAAAAAGAGGGGGCCCAATGTAATTTTTTTTTTGCATGAGACCCAGAATTCCTGGCGGCGGTCCTGTTGCTAGCGACTCTCTTGTCGCTCTACACGGGCGACCCTGGTTTGAAACCACCATATTTAATATCATTATTATTTAACTTTTTGACACCGCCTCTCATGGTATCTGGTGAAAAAAATTCTGGGCAGCATGCTGAAGGTCCAGGTACCAAATGCACCGCCCGCCATTAATTTGGTGTAACCATTTCTGTGGAAAAATGACTGAAATTAATTAATTGAACTGAGTAAAATGTGTATTAGACCATTCAAAAAAGAAATAAGTTTAACTATGTCTATTGACTATTTTGTGAATAATTTGCTTAATATAAACCTACTGTCTCTTCCCAAAAGTGGGTGGGCCTGTACCCTCCCTTGAATGCTATGCTATGCTAGCAACTTACTGCTTCCACCCCATAATATACCGATTGCGGATAAAATAATTGCATTGATTTAAAATGATTAATTAATGTGTCAGTAAAGCAAACATTTTCTAGCAACACAGGAAGTAATTTTTGTTCATGTTTGGATGGTAAAAGGCTGGGCTATATGCTAGTATATAGCTATATGATATGCTAGGCTAAGAGTGGCTAGGTCACGATGACCAATCAAATCCAAATGTTTTGCTTTTCTCACAGTGTATCTACATTTATAAAGCACATACATAAATATTTCACATGTTTTGGTGGTGAAATTTATTTATTTTGAATGTGAAATAAATACACTTCAGGCGCCATACCTTTATCCTGTCCATGCAAGCCTCCATCTTGAGCTGCTCCACAGCCTTCCTAGCTTGGGAGATGCTAGCTGTGCTGTTGTTGGCGATTCCGTCCTTCATGGTGCTTCCTGCGACAGCATATTTGAGTATCATTTTCTGCTCGTAGCTTAAAACTTCTTTAATAAGTCAATTTTACAGCAGCGCCTCCGCTTAACCCTACAAGTCGCACAATTTCCATCCATCCATCTTCTATGCCGCTTATCCGCGGGGATGCTGGAGCCGATCCCAGCTGACTTTGGGCGGGAGGCGGGGTACACCCTGGACTGGTCGCCGGTCAATCGCAGGGGCAGACAAACAAGCATTTACACTCACATTCACAATTTAGAGAGGCCAATTAACCTAACATGCATGTTTTTGGAATGTGGGAGGAAACCGGAGTACCGGGAGAAAACCCACGCACACACGGGGAGAACATGCAAACTCCACACAGAGATTCGAACCCAAAACCTCCTGACTGTGAGGCCAACGTGCTACCCAGTCATCCACCGTGTGGCCCTCGCACAATTTGTCTGATGTCAGTCTGAATAGCGATCATGTCATCATGCGTGACATCACATGAGAACTCTACAAATGCCATGAGACTTCAGAAGCGTGTGTGTGTATTTGCTCTTCCTAGTTTGTTTTTCTGCAACCAGTTGAGGAGATTTTTCAGAAAAAGTAAGATCGTTATATTAAATAAGTAACTGTAAGTAACTATTGAAATGTGTGATGATAACCATAGAACCAGCATTTGCTGAGATACGAAAAAGGGTCTTCCTCACAAGTTCTAAACAATAACTGCCACATTTAATAATACAAATAGTGAAAATCACAGCATGCTTGGAACATTCCAGCGTCTTATCCTTACATTTGGCCTTTTTGCTTCATTTTTCCCCATTTTTGCTACTTTGTTTTCTCACTTACTTCTATTTCTACAAGGCCAATAAAAAAACAAGCTGTGGGCCGCACTTTGGAGGCCCCTGCCGTAATATAACATCACATTTGATTGCGCATGCAAAAACCTACCATTCGCCAGATGCCCTACTGGTGCCTGCAAGGTGAGTACTTCCACGTCAATTGAGTTTAATTGCACAGCTTAATGAAGGCGGTGTGATGGCAACAACCAAGAAGTCGACTCTACATATCATGAATACATATTGCAGTTTTATGG
Organism: Oostethus manadensis; assembly: GCA_024372805.1. Classification (NCBI taxonomy): domain Eukaryota; kingdom Metazoa; phylum Chordata; class Actinopteri; order Syngnathiformes; family Syngnathidae; genus Oostethus; species Oostethus manadensis. The sequence continues at coordinate 4,235,647 of QODF01000041.1, forward strand.
ACGTCGTTTGTGGTTATCAGGGCTGCTCCCGTCAAAGGCCCAGGCCTGACCCCCTCCCTCCTTCCCCCATGACGTGGTCAGCAGCATCCACAGGAAATGCCACCTGAGCACAAATGTCTTTTGTAGCCATGGGTGCGGTGCAGCTGAATGCATCGCTGATCTTATATTAGGCTCTCCCATTCGTGGACAGACGACAACGCAATGATGCACTGAAAGGGGGGATTCCATTTAAGCCAGTTTGTTGCCTTTCATCCTGGGGCCTTCCCCATTCAGCCCGAGAGAAGGCGGTAAACGTGGACGACAATCAGCGGCGGGATAAACGGGTCACGGAGGAAAAAGGATGGAGATGATGTCTAAATATCACGTCTGCATCGCTGATGGAGGCTTACCTCAAAATGTGTCGCTGCGGGGGTTTTTTTTTTTCCCAAAATTGGAGAATTCCGGTTGACTCCACCCTATACGCACACAAAGAGGATCTGTCAGATGTTAAAACAGAAACGCGAGGAGGAAACCTCCCCGCCCCCTCCACCACCACAGCCTCGTTGCAGTGGATCCCGCTGTAGGAATGTCGGAATGTGGCCTCGGCAGGTTCCGCTCCGTGAGTCGTGCGTGCTCCGAGGAAGACGAGGAGGAGGAGGAGGAGGAGATCTCGGTGAACACCGCCGCTGCCGGGCTCGCTGATATGCTAGCAAAACGGAGGGAGGGGGGTGGGCTGGGGACAACTCCGTATGACGACGAGATGCACGCTGTGTCGGAGCAGGACGGTGCGTTCTCCTACCGCGCAGGCTGACCCTGAACGCAGCAGCAATGGCTCCTTGAAGAGAGTCGTTGCAGCTACAGGAAACATCAATGATTTACAGGCTCCCCCACTTCTTCATCAGCCTTGACACCAGAGCCGGAACTTCATGTCAACCACATACATGCACTGCTTATCCTGCATGCCGTTTTAGGTGCTTATCCTCCTGAGCTACACGACACGGTCACAACCTTAGGGACGCCAGTGCTTACTGAACCCCATTTGTTTGATTTTGTGCTTGTAGTTTGCAACGCTGACGTTTTAAGTGTTTAGCAAAAGTGTGACAAACAGTAAAGCAGCAAAGCTATCCCGAAAACACATCTCGTGTCTCTCAAGTAGGCCAACTCTATAGAATAGAAGCATATGAAAATAAAAGGTTTTTATAGAATTTACACTATTCCTTGTCTAGTTGTGGTCCACAAAACATGAGAGTTTTAAGATCTGATAACTCCGAGCTTAACTCGTGTGGATAAAAGATGTGTCTACACCACTCAAACCAGAGAGCCGAAGAACTGTCAGGGACAATATTGTAGACCTGCACAAGAATGGAACAGAATCCAAGTCTCTCTACAAAAAGCTTGGCGAGGAAAAAAAAAAAGCAATAATTCAAAAATGGAATAAATACACGATAATCAGCCGCCCTCGCTCTGGAGCTCCATGCAATATTTCATTTCACAGGGTAAGGATGATTGTGAGAAAGGTGAGTGACTAGCCAAGAATTGCAAGGAGGAGTTGATGAAGTTGATTCCAAGGGGCCCACATTTAAAACATTAGTAAGACACTTCACTGTAATGGATTGAGATCCTGCAGTTCCCACAAGATTCCCCTCCGTGCTCGAGAAGGCCGGTCTAAAGTTTACCAATGAACAGTAAGTGATCCAGAGAAGGATTGGGAGAATGTGATGTGGTCAGTGAAGCCAAAATTGAGCTTTTTGACATCAAGTAGACTCGACACATTTGAAGGTTGTTTCTCTTGCTAAGGAAGAAAGAAGGTGCAGGAAGGCCTCAAGAAGGGTTGTGAATGGGTCTTCCGCCGCACAGCCAGGGTAACACAGGAGTGGCTCCAAAATAACCACATTAAGTTCCTGGAGTGATCTAGCCAGTCTCTGGATCCATCCAGCCATCCATTTTCTATACAGCTTATAATCATTAGGGTTGCGGGTATGCTGGAGCCTATCCCAGCTGCTTTTGGGAGAGAGGCAGGGTACACCCTGGACTGGTCGCCAGTCAATCGCAGGGCACACATACAACCCTTCACACTCACATTAATACTCTAGTGGACAATTTAAAGTCGCCAATTAACCTAACAAGCATGTTTTTGGAATGTGGGAGGAAACCGGAGTACCCGGAGAAAACCCACGCAAGCACGGGGAGAACATGCAAACTCCACACAGAGATGCTCAACAGATTCAAACCCTGATCTCCTGACTGTGAGGCCAACATGCTACCCACTCATCCACCGTGCGGCAGTCTCTGGATCTTAATCCCATTAACAAATCTGTGGGGGAAGCTTGAAGTTTTCGAGTTGAAAGCGACTGCCTCAAAACACACTCGGCATCTGTTAACAAAAACTCCCCTTCTGAGATGTGTGCAACCCTGGTGGCCATACAGGAAACATCCCTCAGTCAAATACAGATGCACATGTTATATTGTTCTTTTTTTATTTATTCTACTTATTTATTTGTTATTAAAACTTCTAATCTAAAACTTGTCTTTTTAAAGTGCTGCCAAGAGAGTAACACAGGCGGTGCAAAAGGTCTTCAAATATTTATATAGATTTATACATTTATATTCATCACTTATTCTCTCTCTCTCTCACACACACACACACAACAAACAAAACCTTCCGTCTAAACTGCACAACCATGCCCAATGAAGTTAATTCAATCCAACTGGACATATATTTTTTTACAACTTTAGACAAGCTTCATTTCTGCATAGCTAATGAACTTAAAAAAAAACATTAATAAACATTATATGTCTTATTCATTCTTGCTGCCGTTTGTAGCAAGAGAGAGAGAAAAGATGATCTAGAGTTGTGGTAAAATAAGTCAGTATAAATGTATATACATAAAAGCACAGTAAAGAGGCGAGCAAATCAAGACACAAGGAGAAAATGCTCATTCATAACAGATATTCCCTTTTTTGTAAACAAGTGAAATGTTAAGACATTGCTGCAGAAGGCTCAAAAGGCAAAAAAAAAAAAAGATGACCTATTGCATGTCGTTAGATATTGCTCTCTGAAATTACTGAAGTTTACAGGCTGTGTATATTAAACCAAAAGAAAAAAAACATGTCATGATAACAAAGTCCAGCAAGGTAGACACGGAATGTGAAGAAATATCTGCAAGAAAGCTGACATGCTTGATCGTCTGTTAGACAGCACAGCGCATGAGACGCATGTCATGAACGTTTTAAATCTACTGAAATATACTTCATGCTGTCGGCTGATAGCTTGCTATGTAGTGCGATGGACTACAGACGAGGTCACACAAATAAAAGGCATATCAATACCACACAAGGGAAAGAAAGGACAGTTGCAAGGAGGAGCATGTCACCTCCATACAGTCAAGTGTCATTCTGGCATGCAGTAGTAGGATATCTTGGCCCGTCCTCCCTTTGGGCGTTACAAAGAGAAGCAGCCCAGAGACGGGAACATTTGGCTATTTAGCCATGCTAGCAGCTTAACAGGGAGAGAGGGAGAAAAAAAAGACAGCAAACTGAAAAAAGCCACATGCAGAAATGCATTGTGTTTAAAGTGTCTCTTGCAGCCACAAGTCCACCAACGCAAAAATTCCTCTATATAATATATATTTATGTCATTTGGCTGGGAGGGCTTGAGTTTAAAGTCAAGCAGGGTATTTGAGGCTGTCATTCGTTTCTCTCCATGGGAGGAGTGAGGACACACCTGGGTGGTAGTAAACATCTCACACACGCACACACACGCTCAGCCTGCGGCGTAGCTGCTTAAGAAAGAGTAGAACATGGGCAGCTTCATGCGTTGCTGGTCCCGCCGACACCACGCCATCACCGTGCCCTCGCTGTTGGCTGTGTACAGGTGGTGCCCGTCACACGAGTACGTCAGGCTGAGGCAAACAGATGACTTGTCACACAATCGCTACAACAACAGAATCATACACACACGATACTACCTGATGATAGGTTTGCACGACTTAGGAAAGGTGATCTCTCGCACTGGTTTTAAGTCCCACGTGCTCCAAAGCCTAAAAGAGACAGAGTGGTTGACAGATTAACGAGATAGGCAAAACTCATCAAAAATAAAACACTCACCTGACAACGCCATTTTCTAGCCCACCAGCGATAACATTGACAGACACACCCTCCGGTTGATTGGAGAAAGCTACTGAGCAAATGATCTCTCTGCAGTGCACATGGCCGATCAGGTCCCCGTTCACAGTCCACAGACGCAGGTCGCTACCTCCGCCCACTGTACACAAAAACACAGAGTGGGACAGATGCTTCATTTTAGCCAAAAACACAAACCCATGCAACTACAAGAAGTATGTCAGAAGGCAGCTTCTAACGCAACACCACAATAAAGGTTCAAAGCGCATTAGGGAGAAAAACAGGTGGAGTCAGAAGACACAATGGAAATTAATCCTTAAACAAATTACTATGAGCTATTTTTATACACTCATTAATTTTCTATGCCTATTGAAAACATTTTACGGCCACATTAAAAAGACAAAAAAGAAAAATAAGTTGTAATATTATGATAATTAAGTTGGAGTATTGCGAGAAAGTCATAATTTTATATGAAAAAAGGCTAGTTTTTTTTCTTTTTACAAAAAAAGTTGTAATATTACAATAACAAAGTTTTTTTTTTACGGTCATAATGTCACTAAGGTAACTATATAAGATAATAATTATAATCTCTCTTGGAGATGAATAAAGTATCTATCTATAGTGGGCCGCACGGTAAATGACTGGGTAGCATGTTGGCCTCACAGTCAGGAGCTTCAGGGTTCGAATCTCCTCTGGGCATCTCTGTGTGGACTTTGCATCTCCCCGTGCGTGGGTTTTCACCTGGTACTACTGTTTCTTTCCACATTCCAAAAACATGCACGTTAGCTTAATTGGCGACTCTAAATTGTCCATTAGAGTATGAATGTTTGTTTGTCTTTGTCTATATGTGCCCTGCGATTGACTGGCAAACAGTCCAGGGTGTACCCCGCCTCCCGCCCAAAGTCAGCTGGGCTATGCTCCAGCATACCCGCGACCCTAATGAGGATAAGCTGTATAGAAAATAGATAGATGGGCTATCTATAATATCTCAGATGAAATAGTGGATGTTTTGGCACATAACTATCTAGTGCAACTACAAGTTTTGTAAACACATACTGAATGTTAACAACAGGACACGTCTAGAGAGAGCACCTGCTGTGCTTATACTGTTGTGTTTAAGGTTGTCGGGGAATATTAGCACTCAATCCATGTATCAGTGCCTCGTAATAAATAACAATATCATGCTCAATTCAGAATGCAAACCAGTAGTTTAAAAATACTCTGACAATTTTTCTAATTTGATGATTGGTTTGTATGGGTTTGTATTAGCTATAACAAAATTAATTAAGAAATAAAAAAATATAATATTTCATGTTCTATAGAATCTATAGTAAGTGTTTGACTTATGAAATGAATTCAGTTTACAAAAAATCACATTTATTGAGATGCACCTGTATTACTATTACAGTCATCCCACGTCATTTCGCAGTTGGTACATAACTCCCTCACTCTATTGTAGATTTTCAAAAATGAATTAATAAATGATCACTGTTTCATGGTTGCCCATGGTTTAGTATTAGTAACAAGTCAGATGTAGTATTCTGGTCACTAGGCGTCAGTAATGTTGATGAGCCATGACATGTTGAACATGGCATAGTGGGAAAAACTTCTCCCCTTCCGTGTGGACGTGGTAAGTTTTTGGATTCTTACTTTGTCCTTCTTCCCCACTCAGTTTGAAACACTTTAAGTTTAAAATAAATGACTGAGAGGCTACTTAGTTAGCATGCTATGTTTAAAGTGGCGGCCTGCAGTGATCCGGGCTGCAGCTTCCACTATGTGCTGTAAACAAAGAATAATAGAAGTGTAAAGGTGAGTATAGGGGTGTTATTTCATGTTTACTGGGTTCTAATAATGGGTTAAAAACATATTTAGAATGTCATACACCGTTTTTATATTCATGTATTGCATTTGTTAATAATGAATCACAGATCCCCCAAATCACTTATTACTGTCAGGTCTGGAACAAATTAACCACAATAAATGAGGTACAGCTATTTATTCTTTTAATGTGACCCTTTATTTTCCATGTCACCTGTGATGGAAATCTTATATTTCAGCATTAGGCCAACAAATACAGTATTTCTGCTAATATTTAATAATGTTATTAATAAGGTCTGATTTGCTAGCAGAACAAACTGTGCTTTGTTATGACTTTTTGCTCATGGCATGAGCCCTTCTCTCTACAAAAACAAGTTTCTCCAATGCCGTTTCCACGCCAACAGGTTTTGATTAAGCCAGAATACGTCCTTGCAGTTGATAACGTCTTGATAACATCTGTATAACTATGCTTTCGTTGAGGGGGGCACTTGCGGCAGACTGTTTCAACTGTCCTCCCTTCTGATCAGAATAAATGATTAAAAGACAAATTTGCCATTGAGCAGTGTATTTCTTCTCTACTGGTGCCAACAGAAATTTTCTATGACATACCCAAATACTGCTTTGTAGTGGTTTGCATCAAACAAAAGATTGGAGAAAACGTAGGAAGTTTTATTTTCAAGCACTGCACCATATGCTTGAAATGTGCTTGACACAGGCTTCAAGAATCCTAACCACTGACTTCTGACTGGTGCCTTTACCTGAATCACAAACTGTGGCGATGTCGCCAGTGGTCTCGCTTGCAGAAACTGCCGTCACTGGGCTTTTGTGGCCGGTGAGGCTTTGCACATAACAAAGCCTAAAACAAAACAACACAAAAATGTGTTTATTCATCATGCACATCCAATCCAAGAAGAGTGTTAGGCCTTGAGCAGACCTGTTAAGGTCCCAGAGGATGCAGGTGCCATCCGTGCTGACACTGATGAGAATGCTGTAAGGTTTACACACAAACAGGTTGGTGACTTCCCCAGTGTGTCCGTACAGGTGAACCTGAGACTCCACCTCCATCTCTGACGGCTAAATGGAGTGCACGCACACACAAAAACACACACACATTAGAGACATTGTGGATTGTGAAGGAGTCATTTCAAGTTTTGTGACGTATTTTGATTGGTGTTGATTGTCAGAGAGAGGGAAGCAAGAATCCCTGTTTGAACCCCTTAATCCCACTTGTGGGCTCACTGGAAATGTGTTTCAAGAGCAACTGTGATGTGACTAATGAGGCTGAGCGTATGAGCGCTGCACGCCTCTTAAAAGAAGAGGAAGAGCAGGAGTGGGGGGATGTGTGTGTGTGTGTGTGTGTGTGAGATGTGGAGGCGGAGGGCTAGAGGGGGATGTCGCCATGGAAACCCACTGTGGTGCTAGTGAAGCGGTTGCTGTAGGCGGTGATGACTCCACACTTGCTTCCCGTAAATAGCTGGCAGCCATCGGGCACCCAAGCACAGCTGGTCACCTGGAGGAGACGCGCACACACAAATACACATACACACACAGTCAGATGGAGGGAAGCTGGCAGCCGATTAGTGCGATTGTTAGCATATGGGCACCTGGTGCAGCGGGGAGCACTGAATGAAGTTGATGGGTGGTTCGCTCTGTTTACTCTTCAGCCTCAGTATGTTATCTGCGTAGCCCCAACTCAAAATGGCCGACCACTGGATGTCTGTGCTGTGCATACTCCGGACACCTGCACAGTACACCAAGAAGGTAAGTACACCACCGATACAGCAGGATGTATTGCAATAACATCGGTGTGTCCGGTGTGTGGCCTCCAACCTTGCTCCTTGCTGTAAATCATCATGAGGCAGAACTTGCGTGATAGTCCACAAATGGCACGTGTCGGCAGAGGCAGTAGTGATCCGAACCTCTCACCATGAGGCTGGCTGAAGCACACCACCGGATCGGGAGCACTAGGGGAGCCCACATACTCGCCCCACTTCAGACCTTTTATCCACGGTAATGGGCTCTGTGTGCAAGGCAGAGCCAAGTTAGCTTGTATACTGGAAAAAGTAAAATTTTAACTAAAATCAACGCCAAACATACTTACAATATGTTATTTTTCCCCAGACACTCCAAGTTAGACCACTTTGTTTAGTAATGCTAAACTAAAATCGGGACATATACTACTTTAAACAAGCAAAATTCTACCAGTAAAACAAGAGCATTTGAAATCTTTGAGTTATTTTAGCAAGCCTCTGAAGGCCTTCCCAAACCGCATCCCTATTGGACTCAGCTGTGGGGACTCTGCTTAAAAGCAGGTCTTTGCCAGTAAACCTACCAATTTGAACAAACTGCCCATTCTGCCAAAGAGAGGTCACATATTAACCAGAATTATGCTTGAAGTTTATTAATGGCTACAAAAAGCATTGCAGACGGACATTTAACCAAAAATGTGTGTACAGTATTCCCTCGTTCATAAGTGAATTTCTGCTAATTTATAAATGCAATATTTTCATAGTTAGAGAAAACGTGTTTATAACTTAAATACGATTTTTAAACATTGTTAGAGCCCTTCAGACATGAAATAACACTTCCATAGTCACCTTTACACTCATATTACCCAGTGTTCCGGTGCTAGGGGATCTACGTGGGGGGAGGACAGGAAGTGACGTCGTGGTTTCAGAGTTGAGTTTTAGCATGTTGGCCGCAGCAGAAGCTTGTGTTAAGGATTATTATGTCTGTTGCGAGATAATTCAAACCTGCAATAAAAGCCTGTTGTTTCAGTATTGATGTCTGGTGCTTGTGTGTCTCACCAAACATTACTGAGACTCAGTGACAAGAATAGAATACTACATATTCTTTGAATAGTTTTTGAATTTTCTCAATACCTTATATTTGGATTTTAGTTCATTTAGCCATTTTTATGTTTGAAATTGCTTAATTTAGGCAAAATATATGTAAAATCTTCTTAGTTATGCATACTTTGGACTATAATGGGCTATACTCAAACATGAAACAGCATAATTCAGAGAGACAGGTGCGGGCAAACAGTTTATTAGCATTAAAGCTACACACACACACAAAATGATGCGTGTTCCCAGCAGGGCTTACTAAACCTGCCTGTCTAATTTCTAGCGTCAAGGCTAAATTCTGTGCAACACACATTGAATACACTATTGTTTAACATTGTTGAAAAAAAACAGTAGACTATTATTAAATATATAAAACAGAACTGAACCAGTTTGAGTGCTGAGCTTACTGGGCAGATGATGTCCTTAGCCTGCTCTCGGGTTTCTCTGAATGCCAGCTGAACCAGAAGACCCATGGCGGCTGGCAGCTCGCCCTCCATCATGAGCTTGGGACCAGCCCTGCTGACATGGGAGGTGTTGAAAAGCTGCCTGGGAGTCTGCCCATATGTCTTGATCATGGTCTCAAGCGCTCTTCGCTGAACTGGATCTTCTACTGCTGATACGTCCATGCCAAAATAGGTCTGTGAAAGTTGACAGAAATATTTGTTATAAAGTAAATATGTATTTTTTCATCAAATGTGGTTAAACCAGGGGATTCTTACAGCTGGGTGGAAGACGTTGATAGCTTGGACTGCAGCTTTGCCTTTCTGCTTAAGTCCAAAAACCAGGTCGATCCATTGACAAAGTGTCTGAGACACTTGGTCCGACTCCAACGCCTGGCGGTGAATTAGGATAAACAGACGCGGGTCGTTGCGGGCCCAGGGAGGCAAATTGACATGGTTTACCCTCTCGCTGTTCTGACGTACCCCAAAATCAAAGCCTGTTGAGAGAAATGATCAATAACCAGGAGGGGCTTGAGGATTAAAAAAAACAGCAACAATCAGTAGATTTTTAAGTGATGGTAAACATAATAACCCTCTCTGTTGACCAGAAATTCTGGGAGGTAGAAAAACTCGGGGATGAGCTCTTTCACATCAGTCATGGACTCATAGGAGGAGAGACGCCACGTGGTGTTCATGGAGTGAAACGTCCGGTCCGGGATATCAAAGCTCTGATCTGATTAAGACCAAAGACAATCTTATTAGGAATTCGATTCAGTGATTGGAACAACGCCCCTTTCATGACCTTAGATACCACGTTCGCTGAATACATTTACGGTCACATTAAAAGATGTCTCCCAGGATCACAACAGAGATTGGATGAATGAAAACGGTAATTAGAGATGAAGGACAAATATAAAAGACAAAGTAACCTTTCATGGCTGTAAAAGAGCAGTTGGATGTGAGCACTAAAAGCATCACCAGTAATGCTTTATTTGTGTGTGTACACTGTTGTCTCTTACTACTTACTATCTGCTGTTAAAGAACTATGGATGCAATTACTGGGCCAGTTAAATTAACTACAGCAAAAACAAAAAAATCAAAAGGCCATAAAAGGCTAAATAGAGTGCCTCACCCTGATAGGCAAGAAACATCTTGGTGAAGGGTGGCATTCGCACCAAGAAGTGCAGCACAGTGCCGCTGTTGGAGTAGTGAGAGCCATAATGGTAAGGCTGGACAGGAGGCATGGGGTCGTCCTCTCGAATGCCCTTCCTGTACTCCTCTTCCAGATACTAGACAATAAAACACACACACAAACATCCAACACTTTTGAAACTCTCCCAACAAAATGTGATGGATACAGACAAGAATGATCTTACTCTGTAATTGTCCACATAGCGATCTTCTTTCTCTTTTGATTGGACAGCAATTGGCTTGCTCAAATTCCTGCATGACAGGAAAAATATTAGACATGCTCGATATTGTCTTTTCTACGGATATTGTCCAGCACTTACTGCTGACACAGGCAGCAGCTCTTCACTCAAACTACAATTTTACTGTAATGAACACATTATGCTTGAACTGAGATTCATTTCACACATAACACTATTTGTGCAAAATAAGAGAAATACTGTAAAAGTTATACAAAAAGTGCCAAAATATTGCATGTGATTTTTCCTGAGGTCTAAGATTGGTAAGCACATCATTAGAAATCAGCGCCACTATGTATATATATAATATGCAAATTGCATATTCACAATCCGAAGGCAAAACCCGGAAATAATTCCAGGCCCCGTGGACTCACTAAAGTAAGAAGCTCGTTGCTCTGTGTAGGCTGGTGCAGTTTGATGACATCTCACTCACACAGAAATATCAATATCGGCAAAAAAAAAGTGATATAAAGTGAAAGTGATATTAGCACGCAAGAGAGACCAAAATTTATCTATTGATATAGACATTAAAATGATACATCGTACCATATTGGTATCAGTTGTTCTGTCGATATTGATATCTAAGAATGAGTTATCCCTATAAATTCTAAACATCTTTTTTTTGGTACCAAATCACTATCGCCAATACCAGCTTGAATTTTACTTAGGATTCAGTAAAAAAAAACAACTAAATGTTATTTCTATTAGATCACTAATAATAACCCTCCAGGAGGATTTTAAAGTCTTTATCTAGTAAAAAAAAAAAAAGTCCTCATATTCACACTTGTTAGTAGACATTGTAAACATTAATATTTAAAATCGTTTTAGGGTAGGTATATAAACATGGCTTTGTAACTAGCAACAAGCTGACCAATACTGTAGCTACTGAAGTGGGGATAAAACTTTTGTCAGTGCAGTACAAGAAACTGGAGGGTCTCAATGACTGGGTTTGCCGTGGGCCCCCAAATGACTAAATGCGGCCTTGTATTAAACTCCAGTCAATATTAAGCGCAAGCACAATCAAGGCACACTGACCTGTAAATGGTGGAGTCCTGCAAATCCAGTGTTTCACTAGTATAATCTCGCAGGATGAACGGGAATACTGGGTACTGCATGAGGTCGTTGAAGGAGCGACCGGCGTGCTTGTTGAGATGTGTGAGATACTCAAAGTTGGAGATCTGCCCCGAGCCCCACAACTGGGTGAGCGGCGTGATGTTGCCATGCTCCAGCAGGTTGGGCAAATCAGAAGTCAGGATGTTGTGGTACACGTCATCGCGAAACTTCAGGGGGAAAAAGTCTCAAATGTATTCATTGGGGACAAAAAGCTAAAGACAATCACTGAACAAAATTAAATCCAGTACTTGAGACCAGCCCTTTTGTACTTTAGGACAACAGTAGGGCACCATCATCACAGTCTTAACATGGAAAAGACATGGTTCATTTTACCCACTCCAGTCTTCTTCTCTATTAAATCTGTCTTCCTTTCTAATTAAATCCACAAATACATGGCGGGCTTTTATGTCAAAGAGCCCAAAAAAGGTATCTCAGGGTTTAGGCAAATGTTGAGAAGCAAAGAAATATGATTTTTACTGCAGTTATTCACATAATAAAAACATAAAACATACTCTAAGCTATAACAAACACTGTGCTATTTTTTCCCCAAATACAATTCTTTTGGTGTGGTCTTATATTTTGTTCAATACAGTAATTACTGTTATATTCAGCAGAATCATTTTATGCGGTAATAGTATGTAAAATAATGTTAGGCACTAATGAAACAACATTCCCTAATGGCTCTTCTCATGCTTGCTTTACCTTGTTGTTGTCAAAGGCTAACAGCAGCGTTCGACCATTGGTGAGGAATATCTCCACAGCGTTGTCTCTCAATTGCCACCATCGCTTGTGCACCTCCTTGATCTCCTCATAGGTCCAAGAGAATGAAGGTGCCTCTGTCTCACCGTTGAGGCTCTGTTCAAACACACACTAGTACACTGAGCAGCCTCGTACATACTCACTCGGTGCACTGCCATCTGGCGTGAGCCGCATAGACGATAGTAGCCCTCAGGCTTTACCTGGCTGTCATGAGCGTCTGCAGCATTGTCTTCGACAAAGTACATTCCAGACTTCCCTGTGAGACAACACAAGGTTAGTGAGATGTATGCGGTACACATAGTTTGTGCACACTTGAATACTTTCTCTTACCTAGAAGCAGCTCCCCTACTGTCTCTCTAGAGGGGGCAACACTGATGCAGCGCCTAGTGAACCTGGGGATATGAGAATTGTTTTGTCTCATCACAAAGTAAATATGTGATGTCTCAAAGCAAAACAGCTTCATTAGTTATTTAAAAAGCCAGCGTGACGAGAGGAACGAAAGCATACCTGATGGGCTCGCTAGTAGCTTTGTCTTTGACAGTGGAGGAGAAGGACGAGTGCGTCTTATCCTCAAACAAGAACGACAGCGGCGGCTTCACTGTGTCTAAATATTGCAAGTAGGGCAGATTGCGATCTCTGACAAAAGAACTTTAAAGAAAAACTGCACTTGAAATTTTGCCCGTCACCCACAAACTTTATGTGACTCATGAACACCTCGATTTATTTCCGGTGCGTTTTAAAGATTTAAAAACAGATAAAAAAAGACAGCTCATTACTGCACATATGGGACATACTTATTCTGCCTATAAAGTCGTCAGAAAGTCTCCAAAAAGCACCAAAAACGCTCCACTTACACATGTGACATGAATATTAATTAAGCTGCAGCGACATTGTTGTTATTATTATTATTAACATTGTTATGTCAATCAAACAACAATACTGGTGCATTGACACAAACAGACACATCACAGACAGATGGCTAGCGACTAGCTTCTCCAGAGTTGCCCGTTGCACATCACACCTCAGACACTACCAAAAGATAAGTAGTAGGTATTTGAGATGCCTCCTCCGTTTTTATTTCTGAGTCAGGAAAAGTTAATGCTAGGTGTAGGCTTTGGTTTCTACGATATTGCTATGTGAAATACACTATACAAGCAAGGAAGATGCATGAAGGCTTAGAATGGCCAAAAGACTAAGTATTACATGTTACCATCAATGTGGCTGTTACTACATGGTCACAGCATGTATAGAAAACCATAAAACATAAAATGTTTTTATATCTTTAAAATGCACAGAAAAGAGAAAGACATAAGTGTTCATATCTCAGGTAAAGATTGTGAAAGACGGGCAAAATTCCTCCCAAAAAGTGCCTTTTAAGTTCCTTTAACACGCTTTAAAGGCGTTTGGGTTTTTCACCTTCAGGCTTACGTCTGTCTTTGAGCAAGTATTTGTTTGGGATGGTGAGGTAGCATCTTTGTAGCCTTCGCCGTTCACGATTCGGGCCTTCAGTCGGGTCCAACTGCCAGGATGTCGGATAGGAAGTCTGGTCGTACCAAACAGCACTGAAACGGAATATTTCGTAACATTCAGAAACATAGACCACTGAATACACTCCAACAATGTGGCAGGAAACTTAAATTGTCTTTATTCACCTGCAGCATATTCTAAAAAGTCATGCAACAGCTAAATGAAAACCATGAAGTACAAAAAGATGTGCAATGTAGAAATTACAAATATGAGTGTGATACGGAGTGTAATACCCAGACAAACGCCGAGTAAGAGGAGACAGCATTTATGATACGCATCAGAGAACAAACAGTAGTCAGTTGTCCGATGCTAAATTAACATTCTCAATATACTCTCTAATTTAATTGTTCAAGCACTCTAAGGATGTGTCCTCCCTCCAAAATGTTTATCTGCAGCCTGACCCACGAGTGAAGTGGTCAAATATTAAAGTTTATGCAAAATAGACTTTCAAATGTTATAACAGTAAAATGTTTCCGTAAACAATAGTGTTTCTTGGAGCCACAGCTCATGAGTATTAAAGCTACAGACACACTAAACAGCTTGTTCCTGGTGTCCCACTGTCTGAATTCTAGCTTCAAGGCTAGATTTTGGGCAGTGCACTTTGATTGAAACACTATTGTGGGACCTTCCGACTGACAATATATACAGTCTTCCCTCCTTTTTCGCGGCTAATTGGTTTCAGATCAGACTATGGCGAATTTTCGCAAAGTCGGGTTCAATATTAATCAATTGAATATTTTTGTAGTTACAGCATAGAAAACCTGTTCATGACCTTCTGAATATGTTTGAACCGCCAAGGGACCAAAGACGACTAACATGGGACCTTTCAAACTGGAGTCACCAACACATCACTAAAACCAGTCGCCCAGATTAGACTGCTCAACTTTTGTTCTTTTTTAGCCATGTGCTACATACGATTAGCATACAATTCCATAGGTGAGATTTATTTCTGTACCCACCGGTCATGTGTGAGTTGCTGCACCAGCTCCTGCCAGTGGCGGCTGGCACTCAGGTCAGTCTTGTAGAGGCCTCTGATGTGGTGGATGACTTTCTTTCTCTCAATGCCTTGACGCAGAGACACATTCTGTGTTATGTCAGCTGCAATCTTGGAAATATCTTTGGACTTTCCATCCAGCCTCTGGATGAGACTGCAAAAAGAAAATAATTACAGTATTAGATTCAACTGATAAAAGGAAGGAACATTCTATCAGATATTTTTTTTACTCTACTTACTTTCTCTGAGTGTTGGTCATTTTCTTTTCCCATGCTACTTTGCTTGTTTTTTCTTCTGCTTCATACTTGAATTTTTCCTGTTTGAAGTTTATTGTAAGTAAACAGTAGGCATTATGCCTATCCACTTATGAAGACAAGGTTGACAAGGTGTGTCAGTTGCAGAAGGGCTTGCCTCTTTGATGGCCTTAAGAAGGTCTTGCTTGTGTGGAACGTTGGGTGGTATGCAGCGATGGCCACAAAGCTTGAGCGAGGTCATAAATATGCCAGCCGCATTCTGTTCGTCTTTGGTGAGGCAGTCCCTGTGGTCCTGAAGCATCTCATAAAGGTACAGTGACAACTTGGGTCCATGCTGTGAAAAACAGTTCAATTTGCATATGAGTGACATATGTTGCCAGAAGAAATGCTAGTCTTTGACTTATACTCAGCTAAGTCAATTTATCACCCGCAATATTTAGTGTAAATAATAATGTGAAGTGGAGGTAGGATCGTGATGTTTATAGTTTGACTTTCTGTAAATATCCCATGTTGCATCATGGACTTGGCTTGTGGCTTATAGACAAGTGCGGCAGTCAGTCGTTCATTGATTCTCACGGTTAATTGGTTCCAGACCCTAGGTAGGTGCCTAGGGTCATAGGTGAATTTCCACAAAGTAGGATTCAATATTAATAATTTTAATATTTCCATAGCTAGAGCATAGGAAATCTGTTTATGACCTTTAATTGACATTATTAGAGCCCTGTAGGCATTAAATATCACCCCATAGCCACCTTTATACTTGTATTACTTCATAGAGCAGACAAAATCAGCTATAATCTGACATAATAACTCACCGTCAACATCAGCCTATCATTCTCCCCCACTAGGAAAAACTGCGATATAGTGAGGAAGTGATGATCGTATCACAATGTAGCGTCAGGCGACAAAAATACTGTCTTCAATTTTAAATCTCTAAGTCCAGTCGATTATGAACGATGTGGTCAAATGTTTCCAGTTTAGCAAAGTAATTCTAATAATTTACAATGTTTTCAATATTTTTGAATTTTATTTTACAGATTTTAAAAAACTCCAGAATCTCAAACTATTATCATTAATTTATAAATATTATAAAGTAATATTTACCTTCTTATTGAGCAATATAAGGTTATAAATATAGTAGAAACACCTCATAGTATGATATAAGTACTATACTGAATTTTATTAGACTATATATACACAGTAGCCACACGGTGGCTGAGTGGGTAGCATGTTGGCCTCACAGTCAGGAGATCTCTGTTGGGCATCTCTGTGTGGAGTTTGCACGTTCTGCCCGTGCGTGTGTGGGTTTTCTCCGGTTACTCCGGTTTCCTCCCAGATTCCAAAAACATGCATGTTAGGTTAATTGGCGACTCTAAATTGGCCACAGGTATGAATGTGAGTGTGAATGCTTGTCTGCCCTGCAATTGACTGGCAACCAGTCTAGGGTGTACCCCGCCTCCTGCCCGAAGTCAGCTGGGAAAGGCACCGGCACACTCGCGACCCTTGTGAGGATAAGTGGTATAGAAAATGGATGGATGGATATACACAGTAGATCTCCAACTAGTCGCATTTCGGCTTTAAATTGATAATGAAGATTTTTAAGGGTATCTTAAATTGAAAGCGGTTTAACTGTGCAGTCTGCAGCTCTGAATCTAACAGAGCGCGCTCTGTCACAAATAACTCCACTCAGTATTTTCCAGCACGGCCACATGACTGCTGACTGGTTAGCATATTAGCCACACAATCAGGAGATCTTTAAGATCAATATTGAGGACAATACTGTGTACTGTCTGCCTGTAATAGTTTCTTAATGCATTAAACTGAATGTAAAAATTAACTAGGAGAGGCATATTATAAACGTGAAGAAAATCAAACTGCTTTTTATGAGTGCCTCCATTTTTTGGAGCTTTTGGCCATTCACTGTGTGTCTTGGAATGTAACCCGTGTGAACACTGAATCTACTGTACTGTATTATTTCCATCCATCCATCCATCCATCCATTTTCCTCCGCTTATCCGGGTCCGGGTCGCAGGGGCAGCAGCTTCAGTAGGGAAGTCCAGACTATCGGTCCTCAGCGACCTCTTCCAGCTCCATCGGGAGGACGCCAAGGCGTTCCCAGGCCAGCTGTGAGAAATAGTCCCTCCAGCGTGTCCTAGGTCTTCCCGGGGGCCTTCTCCCGACTGGGCATGCCCAAAACACCTCACCAGGGAGGCGCCCGGGAGGCATCCGGACTAGATGCCCGAGCCACCTCAACTGGCTCCTCTCGATGTGAAGGAGCAGCGGCTCTACTCTGAGCTCCTCCTGGATGGCCGAGCTCCTCACCCTATCTCTTAGGGTGAGTCCAGCCACCCTACGAAAGAAAACTCATTTCCGCAGTCACGATCTCATTCTTTCGGTCATGACTCATAACTCATGACCATAGGTGAGGGTGGGAACGTAGATCGATCGGTAAACAGAGAGCTTTGCCTTCCGGCTCAGCTCTCTCTTTACCACGACAGTCCGGTACAGTGACCGCATTACTGCAGATGCTGCACCGATCCGTCTGTCGATCTCACGCTCCAACCTTCTCTCACTCGTGAACAAGAACCCGAGATACTTGAACTCCTCCACCTGTGGCATGACCCCATTCCCCACCCGAAGGGTACAGTCCACCCGTTTCCGACTGAGAACCATGGCCTCGGATTTGGAGGTGCTGAGTCTCATCCCAGAAGCTTCACACTCAGCTGCATACCGCTCCAGTAAACGCTGAAGGTCACAGCCTGATGATGCCATAAGGACCACATCGTCTGCAAATAGCAGAGACGAGATCCTAAGGTCACCAAGCTGGACTCCCTCAACACCTTGACTGCGCCTAGAAATTCTGTCCATGAAGATTATGAACAGAATCGGTGACAAAGGGCAGCCTTGGCGGAGGCCAACGTTCACCGGAAACAAGCTCGACTTACTGCTGGCAATGCGAACCAGGCTCCTGCTTCGATTGTACAAGGACCGAATGGCACGTAGTAGCGGGCCACCAATCCCGTACTCCCGGAGCACCCCCCACAGGACACCACGAGGGACACGGTCGAATGCCTTTTCCAGGTCTACAAAGCACATGTAGACCAGTTGGGCAAACTCCCACATACCCTCGAGTACCCTTGCAAGGGTGTAGAGCTGGTCCAGTGTTCCGCGACCGGGACGAAAACCACATTGCAGCTACTGTAACCAATGTTCGACTAACGGTTGGACCCTTCTCTACATCACCCTGGAGTAGACTTTCCCAGGAAGGCTGAGGAGTGTGATCCCCCTATAGTTGGAACACACCCTCCGGTCACCCTTTTAAAAAATGGGGACCACCACCCCGGTCTGCCAGTCCAGAGGTACTGTTCCTGACTTCCAAGCAGGGTTGTAGAGGCGTGTCAACCAACACAGTCCTCCAACATCCAGAGCCTTGAGGAATTCAGAGCGGAACTCTTCTGCCCCCGGAGCCTTGCCACTGGGGAGTGATTTAACTACCCCAATTACCTCAGCCACGGTGATAGAACTGTCCACGTACGTATCCTCAGACTCTGCTTCCTCTACGGAAGGTATGTCAGTGGGATTGAGAAGGGTCTCGAAGTATTCCTTCCACCGACCAACTATATCCATAGTCGAGGTCAGCAAGCCCCCGTCCGCACTGTAAACAGTGTGAACTGGGGGCTGCTTCCCCTTTCTGAAGTGTCGGACAGTTTGCCAGAACCTCTTCGAGGCCGACCGAAAGTTGTGCTCCATAGCCTCACCAACTCCTCCCACACCCGAGTTTTTGCCTCGACCACCGCTGAAGCCGCGTGCCACTTGGCCTGCTGGTACCTGTCAGATGCTTTGGGAGTCCCGCAAGCCATCCATGCTTGATAGGACTCCTTTTTCAGCTTGACAGCAGCCTTAACCCCCGGTGTCCACCATTGGGTTCAGGGATTGCCACCACGACTGGCACCTACCACCTTGCGGCCGCAACTACAACTGGCTGCCTTAGCAATAGAGGCTCGGAATACGGCCCATTTGGACTCAATATCCCGGTCCTCCCTCGAGATGCAGGCGAAGCTCTGCCGGAGATGGGAGTTGAAGACTCGACGAACGGGAGAGTCTGCCAGACGTTCCCAGCACACCCTCACTACGCGTTTCGGTCTGCCAGGTCTGTCCGGCATCCTTCCCCGCCATCTAATCCAACTCATCACCAGGTGGTGGTCAGTTGACAGCTAAGCCCCTCTCTTCACCCGCGTGTCCAGAACATGCGGACACAGGTCTGATGATACGACCACAAAGTCGATCATAGACCTGCGACCTAGGGTGTCCTGGTGCCAAGTGCACTTATGGACATCCTTATGTTCGAACATGGTGTTTGTTATGGACAAACTGTAATTTGCACAGAAGCACAGGTTCAGGTCAGGGAGGCCGTTCCTCCCAACCACGCCCCTCCAAGTCACACAGTCATTGCCCACATGGGTGTTGAAGTCTCCCAGCCGAACTATGGAGTCACCAGCTGGGGTACTCTCCAGAACCCCTCTGATAGACTCCAAGAAGGCTGGGTACTCTGAACTGCCGTTCGGCGCATACGCACAAACCACAGTCATGACCCTATCCCCAGCCCTAAGGCGTAGGGAAATAACCCTCTCGTTTACTGGGGATGACTCCAACACAGAGGCACCAAGCCGGGGGGCTAACAATAGGCCCACACCAGCTCGCCGCCTCTCCCCTGCGGCAACTCCAGAGAAAAACAAAAACAAAAACAGGGGCTGGACCAGCCCCTCTCAAGGAATTTGGTTCCAGAGCCCAAACTGTGGGTTAAGGTGAGTCCGACTATATCTAATCGGAATCTTTCCGCCTCTTCCACAAGCTCGGGCTCCTTCCCCACCAGAGAAGTGACATTCCATGTCCCAAGAACCAGATTTGGCCGGCGAAGACCAGGTCGCCCGGCCGGTCGCATCGTCCTCTTAGTTTTTTTCATAAGGTATTATTTGCATGACTGGTATATATGTAAATGTGAGGTGACTAAAAGACATTCCATTCACCTCAAGACCAGGGCTGAGGCTTTCCTTAAGGATATCCAAATGTCTTGGATCAAGAACAAATTCCAGTGCCTCCTTTCTATCAGATAAGGGACGAGTAGGGCTCAGCGTGTGCACCAGCAGGCGACCAATTTGGACCCGAAATGTGTCCCGACAAGACCACAGGATCCTTCGCCACTGCTGATGTGGGGCTCCACCTCGGCCCGTACTGCCCTGAGAAATCCACACAGAGCAATCAAAATGAATTCAAGCTTATAAAACAATCACCCAAAAATCTACTTTTGATTTACCAGACTGATTTTAATCCCATCCATCATGAGTTTGAGAATGTCTTTCTGTAAGCTCTTTTTGCTTGCAGGTGGCAGTGTGAAAGGAATAGGTGAATGCGGGGCAGAGGCTGATCCACCCTCTTCATGCGTTTGGTCCCCCACTTCTGGTGTGAAAAGCTGGTGGTCTGAATAATCAGGGATGCTCAGCAGGTCAAATAAGTCCTGACTTACATCTAAAATGAGGAAATCAACCACAAAGACACTGGATTAGACAGACATTATTATGTAGCTCATGTACTACAGTATATTTAAAATGACAATAGTATTTTATTAAATAAAAACTTTTGATAAAAGATTTTTCAGAAAAATTAAATTTAAAATGTAGTAAATCAATTTCATGAAATCAATTGTCTGCTTAAATCCAGTATCAATTCAACTTCTTTAAATAATTTTGTTGTAGGAAGAGTGGGGTCACATTAAAAATTAGGTAAAAATTATAAAATGAACTATACAGCAAGATAGTTTCAGGTACTTCAAGCCTCTGCATGTACACTAAAACTATAGAAATTTCAGTTTTTTACATGTCAATTTTTAAAATGTATTTTACCGTGATAAATGAGTCTGTTGACAGCAAGGACCACAAGCCTCTGCAGCCTCTGCACAAACTCTGTCTCACTAGCACGAATGGGGTTTTCCTGGCTCATTCTCCTCTGCATCATCTGGTTGAGCTCGTCACTAGCTACGGAGCGCATTCGCATGAGTAGAGAATCCGTTTGAGCCAGAGAGAAGCGCCGTCGGCCTGCAAGCGCAACATGAGCATGTGAGAGCAGGCTCGTCAAATAAAAGCATAACATCCTCTTTTAAATGCTGAGAAAATGCATATGATAAGCTCAAAAAGTCACTGCACACACATTATTGCAAAGATTCACTGCAATTCAGGAATGCTTAACAATCATTTAGTTAAGCATGCTTTCATCAAAGTCATGCACACACACACAGAAGCACCAGTAGTGGATAATGGTGGTGGGTGGTAATTGTAAAATGGAAAGGTGGATGAGTTCACTGCAACATTTGAAAACATGTCCCATGTGCAGGACAATGTTCACTGCTGCGGATCGCAGTCCTAGCTACCTGCATCACAGTGGAGCATGTAGGATGGTGTTCCAGTAGGAGAGGGGAGGGGGGATTCCTGAGATAGGAAGCTGAAGGGAGAGGGCAGGGGGACCTGGCCGTAGGAGCAGTAGTGCTGCCTGGGAATGCGGGGGATAATGGAGTCTTTCAAGGCAATGGAACCTTCAATTCGGATGAGGAGAGGATCAGTGAACAAATGAGAGTGGAGATGGTGGTGAGTTTTGCCTTGACATGGATAACAAAGATCGGGAGGAACTGTCTGGTCTGACACACTCACCTGCAATGCTCTTTCGTTTCTGATAAATTGCGTGATGCGGAGAGCTTGGTGCATTATGAGAGCTGCTCAGCTTTTGAGGTCCCTGATTGGCGGTGGTCTTTATGAACTCAATGGCCGACTGAAGGACTCGAAACTGCAAAGCAACTGCCATCTCTAGAACCAAATGAAATGGGTTGGGGGTTGAGTGACATCAATAAAAAAACGATAAGTCAAAACAAACAGTCATGTCAAAATGTTTCAGTATCAACCGATTGATTTGATCAGTTTACACAACATAGAAACAATCAGTCATTATGGGGATAATAATGAAATGATAGAAATAATTGTACCACTCTGTAGTGATAGACAATGAACACCATTTTGTTCTACAGCAGAACTTGACAGCTTGATGTCTTACAATGTTGAATGCACAATAAATCCAGTCCTCACCCTGTGTGCGCCGCATCTTGCTGGTTTGCATGAACCCAAGCAAGGTAATGAGATCTTCAATGATGCGGAAGTACTGGGACCCTGACGAGCTGCAGGAGTGGATAGTTACAGCTACCAACAGCTGCTGGATGTCACACACGAGGAGCTTGTAATCATTCAGGGGAATGCTGCAAAAGAAAATACAAAGCAAGTGATAGGATTCAAACACTTATACAGACGAACTTAATGAACACATGCAGTCCTATGGGAGACAATTGTTTAAGCTGCCATACCCTGTCTCCATGCCGTTAAGGGTAGAGAGGGTGTTGAAGAGCACGTAGAGCAGTCCGTGATCTAGCAGGATATCTGCCACCTTGGGGCAAGCGTTGAGAAGCTGGAGCAGCATGCAGAGAATGTTGTGCACCAACGAGTTCTCACACAGGGAGTTCTCAATAAGACCCAAAACTGGGATGATGCAGCGCTTTGTGAATGGTGAGATTGTTTCCATTTCCTCCAGATCCAGACTATTCAATCACAATGTAAAATATATTACGTCAAATAATCTAGCGCATAATCAAGCTTTTACACATAAACAATGGAGATAAGACGCACTCTTCCTCCATGCTCACTGGCCGTCCAAACAGCATTTCAAGGAAGCACTCAATTAGCCCCTGGCTGCCCTGGTGGATGTACAGTTGGTTGGCTAGGAGGGAGAAACCATGATTTTTCAGGAATTTCTCCTTCTGATCCTTGTTGGCTCTGGTAAAGTACGCATCCAGCAGCTAGGAAGTAAGGAAGACTACCTTAAGGAGTGTTTATCTTCTACACAATCAAAAGATAGATCAAATGTAATTTTTTCTTCCCATTTGTGGAAATGTAACGGCTGACCTTCATGACGCCTTGCTGGATGAGAAGTGATGAGTGGTTGACCAGGACAACCAGGGCCTCCGGCTGGATGAGTTTGTCCATCACTTCTTCAAGCATGAGGTCCGGCAGCAGCAGCAGAACACCCCTCAGAAGGTCATAGAGCCCACAGCAGATGAGCACCAGGCAGTCCTCTGTACTGGACCTGTGACACACAATACCACTCAACAAATCCTATTGGAAATCAATAATGAATAACCAAAAACATCATTATTGCAATTATTTATGAAGTAGCATTTGAATTTACCAATAAATTAAAAAATCTTTCTCATCTATCGCTTTCGCAAAGACATTGGATCCATTTTTGACAAACTTTATCTGTCTTATTATTAACAGTTGTTTTCTACTTATGTGTATAGTATTGCACAAAAGTCAGTGCATCTCTCAAATTTCAAACCATATTCTCTCCAAGGTCAATACTATAGATTTGAAACTTGAATATAACTTCCTCTCGGATATAACCTCTGAAAACCTGAACATACAGCCATTATTGTCTAATAGCTGGCAACATAAGCACCTATACATATTTACCAACTAGTGCCATGCAGCCCAGTTTCCATCAATGACCCACGGCTCCCCAATCTTGGCAGCACTCATTGCCCCGAACCATGAAACGCACTATATAAATAAAATGTATTAAAATGTAAAATGAAGCTACCACCACCATACTTGGTTGTAAGCAAGAAACAATTATCTTGGTACTCATTTGCATTGCCTGCTATGCAGACAACAATAGCTGTGTGTTGTTAGTTACCTAAAGTTACCCTAAAGTTAAATGTCTGTAATATCGTTCTTTGAAAAGGGATACTGTAGTAATAAAAATATTACTGAAAAGAAATGTGTAGAATTTACATACCGATCGTTGGAATCACTTTTGCTGTGTGCTCTCTCATACCCAGGGGAATAGGGGTAACTTTCCCAGTCTTCTGGTACAGAGTTTCTGTCAGCTGCAGTAGGCCAGCGACTGATTGCCAAAGAGCCATTTGGAGCAGGGAAAGCCAATCCAAGGCTGGCCAGGTTGCTGTGGCTCCTCTGGAAGGACTGTATACCTTTCAGGCTGTCAGGGCGTCGAGGTGCCTCATCACTAGCCCAGTCAAACCTGTCCTCAGACTCTGCAACGCCCACACTCCCTTCTGCAAGGCTGTCCACCTCAGCTGCCTCATCCCGTTCCTCCTCTACGCTGATGGATGGGGTGCGGTGAGCTCCTTCTTTGCCTATTTCCTTCGAGTCACATATAGTTTTAGCGGATTCACAGCTGCTCAAGAGTTGCTCATCACCTCCTTCTCTATTTTTTAGTGTTTCTGTACTTCCCAGAGCCTGCTGGTTAGCGAGCGTCACCCGCTCAACGTCAGCAGCCTCATTCGAGCCACTACGCGTGAGGCGGGGTGTTAGTGAAGGGGAAGTATATGGTGACGGTGCCAGACTGGGAGGGCGTAAAGACTGATCTTCACCTCCGAGCTCAGGGGATGGAAGATGGAGGTGGCCTAGAGGACAAATGCCAAGATGATCAGATGCATTCTGCTTTACTGCTTGTGTAGAGTCACTGAGTGTAAAAAGAGTGGGAAGGTCACAAACACTTTATCAACCCACTGTAGTTGCCAAGTGTCCCAAAACTTTGGATCATCATCTTCTTTTTTCTTAACCATTTAATAAAAAATCTACAATATCTTAAAGCCCTGAAAAGAACCTTTTTGTCTTCGTCACCACGGTCACCCAAACGCATGTTTGATTTGACTTAGTTTGTACTAAACTGGATGTCAATCCTGACGCAACCCTTCCATTCATCCGGGCATGGAACCATCACTTTGCATCGTTCTACAAAGCCGCCCCGTCGGCATGAAAGGCAGCAGCCCATACCGTTACACCACAAGGGGAAAAAAAGCGCACATACATAAAATATATTACAGGGAGTGCAGACTTATTAGGCAAGTTGTATTTTTGAGGATTCATTTTATTATTTACCAACAAACATGATCTCAATGAACCCAAAAAACTCATTAATATCAAAGCTGAATATTTTTGGAAGTAGTTTTTAGTTTTAGCTATTTTAAGAGGATATCCACGTGTGCAGGTGACTATTACTGTGCATAACTTAACAAAAAACAAGTATATACCAACTTCATTTATTTATTTTCACCAGTGAAACCAATATAACATTTCAGCATTCACAAATATACATTTCTGACATTCAAAAACAAAACAAAAACAAATCAGTGACCAATATAGACACTTTTCTTTGCAAGGACACTCCAAAGCCTGCCATCCATGGATTCTGTCAGTGTTTTGATCTGTTCACCATCAACGTTGCGTGCAGCAGCAACCACAGCCTCCCAGACACTGTTCAGAGAGGTGTACTGTTTTCCCATCTTGTAAATCTCACTTTTGATGATGGACCACAGGTTCTCTATGGGCTTCAGATCAGGTGAACAAGGAGGCAAGGTCATTAGTTTTTCTTCTTTTAGACCCTTTCTTGCCAGCCACGCTGTGGAATACTTGGACACGTGTGATGGAGCATTGTCCTGCATGAAAATCATGTTTTTCTTGAAGGATGCAGACTTCTTCCTGTACCACTGCTTGAAGAAGTTGTCTTCCGGAAACTGGCAGTAGGACGGGGAGTTGAGCTTGACTCCATCCTCAACCCAAAAAGGCCCACAAGCTCATCTTTGATGATACCAGCCCAAACCAGTACTTCACCTCCACCCTGCTGGCGTCTGAGTCAGACTGGAGATCTCTGCTCTTTACCGATCCAGCCACGAGCCCATCAAGACTCACTCTCATTTCATCAGTCCATAAAACCTTAGAAAAATCTGTCTTCAGACATTTCTTGGCCCAGTCTTGACGTTTCAGCTTGTGTGTCTTGATCAGTGGTGGTCGTTTTTCAGCCTTTCTTACCTTGGCCATGTCTCTGAGTATTGCACACGTTGTGCTTTTGGGCACTCCAGTGATGTTGCAGCTATGAAATATGGCAAAACTGGTGGCAAGTGGCATCTTGGCAGCTGCACGCTTGACTTTTCTCAGTTCATAGGCAGTTATTTTGCGCCTTGGTTTTTCCACACGCTTCTTGCGACCCTGTTGACTTGTTTGAATGAAATGCTTGATTGTTCAATGATCACGTTTCAGAAGCTTGGCAATTTTAAGAGTGCTGCATCCCCTCTGCAAGATATCTCACTATTTTTGACTTTTCGGTCAAGTCCTTCTTTTGACCCATTTTGCCAAAGGAAAGGAAGATGCCTAATAATTCTGGTTTGGTTTGGTTTAATTTGATTTGAACATGCATGTAAATTACATTGGAACACATCACTTAATACACTTGGCAGTTCCACATGTCCAAAAGGAGTAGGAAGAAGCAAAGCTTATTAAATCCTACCAACGTAGGCTCTCCCCTATTTCAATACATTAGTGAACTACCTGCAGTTACTAAGTTTGTATGCATAAGTAAGGTCAAGTGAGAGTATGTTAGATAGTAGTCCTTGTCATGGTTAGTAAATTATACTGCCGTCCTGATGAATGCTATTCGTAATAAATAATAATAATAGTGATAATAGTGATGGGTGGTGTATAACAATTGTAACAAAACATTGTTGTAGTACAGACAATGTTCTCACTCGGATGTAAAGTTCCTAGTACAAGTATAAAGTGATAGTAACAAACATAGCATTGACAGTCAACAGACAGAAAATTGACTCTCCAAGGAATTAAGTAATATGGCCTTGGATGTACACAATACTTCACGAGTCTTCTTCTTTGTATTTTGTAAACATCAACTGTTTGTAATGTTTCTTGAAGTCACTCATTGTAGAGCATTGTTTTACTTCTTTACTTAATCCATTCCACAGTTTGATTCCACATACCGAAGTACTAAAAATGTTTTGTGTTGTTTTTGCATATTTGTGTTTTAAGTTTAGTTTATTCCTAAAATCATATTTCCCCTCTCTTGTTGTGAAAAAAAGTATGACATTCTTTGGTAACTGGTTGATGTTTGCTTTATGCATCATTTTAGCAGTTCGAAGGTTTACCAAATCAGCAAATTTTAATAATTGTGATTTTTGAAATGGTGGATTTTAATGTTCTCTGTACGCCGCGTTATGGATTATCCTAATTGATCTTTTTTGCAGTACATCAAGCGAGTGAAGTGTACTTTTGTAGTTATTGCCCCATATCTCCACACAATAAGTTAAATATGGTAACACCAGAGAACAATAGAATACAAGTGACAATAGAAAGACAAACAATAGAAAGTTTGGAGTGATTTTTGATCCAGGACAAATTTTATTTTATTCATTATTGAAGTATTTCTTGCTACTTTATGTTGTATGTTTTTGATGTGAGGTTTCCAACTCATTCTGACATCAATTATGACGCCCAAAAACTTATGTTCATTCACCGTTTCAATTTCCTCCCCGTCAATTTGTTTATTCTCACAAGTATCTCTTCTGCTATTACCAAATAGCATCATTTTCGTTTTACTTAGATTCAAGGATGTTTTTTTCAGACCATCTTTTTAGAGTAATCATTTCATCTGAAACTTTTCTTATTAGCTCTTGTGTGTTTTCTCCAGAGCAAAAAGCGGTGGTATCATCTGCAAATAGCACTAGCTTTAGGTGTTTTGTCACTTTGCAGATGTCGTTAATGTATAGGTTAAATAATTTTGGTCCCAAAATTGACCCTTGTGGTATGCCACATAATATCTCTAAATTTGTAGATGCATATTCTCCTAGCTTCACCTATTGTTTTCTGTTTGCAAGGTAGCTTTTAACCCAGTTCAGAACTAACCCTCTGAAATCCTGCTGTGCCCGCAAGGTCCCCCTGCTCAAGAAAGTCCATCTACAGGACCGTTTGAAATTTGCCACTGAACATCTGACGGATTCAGAGGAAGACTGGGTGAAAGTGTTGTGGTCAGATGAGACCAAAATTGAGCTCTTTGGCATCAACTCAACTCGTGAACTCAACTCAAAACCGTGTTTGGAGGAGGAGAAATGCTGCCTATGACTCCAAAAACACCGTACCACTGTCAAATATGGAGGTGGAAACATTATGCTTTGGGTGTGTTTTTCTGCCAAGGGGACAGGAAAATTGCACCACATCAAAGGGAGGATGGATGGGGCCATGTACCGTCAAGTGTTGGGTGACATGGGTCGTGGTTGGGTATTCCAGCATGACAATGATCTAAAACGCACGGTCAGGGCAACAAAAGAATGGCTCAAGAAGAAGCATAATAAGGTCATGGAGTGGCCTAGTCAGTCTCCAGACCTTAATCCCATAGAAAATCTGTGGAGGGAGCTGAAGGTTCGAGTTGCCAAACATCAGCCACGAAACATGACTTGGAGAGGATCTCCAAAGAGGAGTGGGCCAAAATCCCCCCTGAGATGTGTGCAAAGCTTGTGGTCAACTACAAGAAACGGCTGACCTCTGTGATTGCCAACAAAGGTTTTGCTACTGAAGTACTGAAGCATGTTTTTCCAAAGGGATCAAATACGTATTTCCTTCATGGAAACGCAAATTAATTTATTACTCTTTTTGAAACGCATTTTTCTGGAATTTTTTTTGTCATTGTTGTCTTTTAGTGTTCAAATAAACCTACCATTAAAATTATAGATTTGATTTTTGATTATTTTTTGGTTGATGTTTGAGAAGGTTGCCTTCACCCAATCCTCAAATATTTCCATGCTTGACTTAGGTGTTCTATACAGACATCTTATTAGAATGTTTTTGCCTTTTTCTGAACAGATTTCAATTGTTATGCATTCTAAAATGTTGTCGACAGCAAATGACATGCTATTTACCATTTTGTGGTTCAGATGTTTGTCCACGTACACAGCCACTCCTCTTCCACTTGTTGTTCCTGTTGATGCGGTTCATTTCATAACCTTCCAGTTCAAGGTCCATTATCTTGTCAGCATTTATCCAAGTTTCTGAGATTGCAATTACTTTGAAGGGCTCTTTGAATTGATCCAAGTATTGCCTGATGTTGTTATGATTTGCGTACATGCTTCTGCTGTTTATGTGGATAATAAACAATTTATTGCCTGTGTTTAGATTATTGTTGTATTCTTCCTCCGTGTAATAGTGGCATTCATTTTTGATGTAAAAAAAAAGTTTGTGTCCAGGTCTATGTCTTTTTCCAGATTCAGATGTTTGTGGTCTGCGAGACTAAAAGTGTCCAGTTGAAGATCTTCTTGTCCAGCGAGCTGTAGTGTTGTCTTATGGGTGTCTTTAGTGGTATTTTGATGTGTTCCTAGTTCAAGTACATCAGGTTGATCAGTTCCTTGTGTCTTGCTAATGGCATTTCCAAATAATATTAAATCTAATATTTCCCTCTGTTTTGGTCTTGTTTCTGAGTTGTTTTCCTTTTCCATGTTGTTGTCTTTATGTGGTCTTCAGCATTTTTCCAAGTCCTTAAAATCTTTGACTGCAAGAACTCTCGCTTCTGGTCCTCTATTTAACTTAATGAAAATGTTGCAGTTGGCGCTCCAAGTGCCTTGGATCTTCCCCTGCTTCCTCAGGCATCAACACCTTATAGGGTGCTGAAGTCATTAGACCACACCCCTTCTTATTACAGAGACGCACATCACCTAAAATGCTTAATTGATAGTAGGCTTTCGAGCCTATACAGCTTGGAGTAAGACAACATGCCTAAAGAGGATGATGTGGTCAAAATACTTATTTGCCTAATAATTCTGCACTCCCTGTAAGAAAACAGCTAAACCTATGTAAGTATTGTGGGTATGTCAAATACAGCCAAGTAAAGCTCAATGGACAAATACATTAATCACTTTATGAGAGCCACTGTACAAACTATGGTTGCAAGCAGCAGTTACATTAAATATTTTTTAAAAAAGGAAATCTTTGTTCCGCAAGGTGCTTTAGTGTCCCTGTAATAAATCTGACGTAGGCGTACCTTCTTGGGGAGCTTCTGTGAACACTGTTGGGGAAAGAGACACCACTGAACTGCTGGCAGACTTCCCTCCACTGTTGGAGTGTCGCAAGAACATAATGGACTGTACCTTGTCATGGTACAGTTTCCCATCTGACAAAATCAGACATCAATTTGAGTACAATGTCCATACAAATGTTGCATTCAGCCGTTGACTCAAGAGTTCTCACCTATATGCAGTGAGAAGTAAAAGCTGGATGGCGTGTGGCAGACGTAGGTGTTGGTGGGTGGGTGAACTGCCAGCAGGAAGTTATAGATAAGTTTGAGCAATTCCAAGTCTGGAGGTGAACCTAATACTTCCTGGATTATTTTGACAAAGGACAAACAGACTTCCTGTGGGATGGCGGTCAGATGCTCGTCTCGATGCTCCTTAAGACAAATATCACGTAGTTAGTCATCGTCAGGTAGGGTTAACGATATTGAGAAGACACACCTGTAACACCTGACAGGTGAGCAGGAAGCGGTGCACGACTTCAGCCTTCAGAAACTGACAGATGTTGAATACTTGGTGTGGGTGGTGCACCCTGATGAGAATCTCTAAGGCTCCCAGCAATGTCTCCCATACGCCGCACTAGCCAAAACAAAAAGGATAGTGAGTGATTAAGGAATGGATATAAAAGGGTAGATGACATTGTAAAACAAGAAATGCGCAGATGTCATCTTTTTTGTTTCTGAACCTTTTTTTTTTAAATTGATTTCCAATTATTTTTGTAATTCATCTGACAATGTCAAATCAAACAATCTAATAATAAAACATATGTGCATGTTTTATGATATCCTGAATAGATGGACATCTGCTACATTTATTTTGACCAACTGTAGGGGAAATTAATTCTAAAATAGTGAATTGTCATTTTCACTATAATATATTTAACAGGATGGGGACATTTCTACATGTTTGAAAATCTTGTTTTGATGCCACTGCCGGTGCAGTTTCAATCATCTAGATCACACCAACCCGCAAAGGTTGAATTGATGCAACTGAAAAAAAAACAAAAAAAAAGAGTCCAGATGCTAGTGTCATATTAAGCAAAATAATGCCGCCATACAAGCTCTTTTCAAACTAGTTGAGTAAATTGACAGTGCCTCTTCTGGGCACAGGCTTGAAGTGCACTCCATTTTGCGTTGTTTCATCAACAGAATTATTAACAATAAACGAATCAATCAGAAAGCCTAAGATTTTTTTAGGATTTAGATGTTTTAGGAGCTTATTTAGGTGAGCCACTTATATTATTATTTACCTCTGCTTTGGCCCAGATCTTCCAGTCCAGCAGGACATCTGAGAGCAGCCTGATGTCCTGTACCACAGCAATGGATTCTGTGTCCAAACGGAATTGACCATCATCCCCCAGGATTAAAATGGGCCCACTGCAACACCCAACCAATAGAGTCTAGACAGACACAAAGCGACGTTAACTCGTACAGTGTGCTTAAATAAGACCTAATGTCTTTCATTTTAAAATGAAAAGAAAAATGAGGGCAGTGAATGAAAGTGTAAATTAATGCTTAGTAAGTAAACTAATCAGTGTATTCAGTGGTAGTCAAAAAACACATCAGCATCTTGGCTAACATAATGAACTATAGAGGCAAGAGGTCTAGCTGGATCGGATGATTTTTTTGAAATGAATGTTGTTTTACCAAAGAAGACAACAGGGGACCGGGACTCACCTTCAGCATATGATATCCAACAATACATTTGGACTTGATGAGAACTTGGTGGATCATAGAGTAGCCGTGATAACAATTCATTTCATGGATGCGATGCTGGTTGAACTTAGACAGAGACAAGAGTATATGCAAGGCCAAAGCTTGCGTCATCTCACAGTCACTCAGCTCCACTGTCTGCAGGAGAGAAAGTCCGATGTATCAGTTTCACTATGACAAACACAATCACATTTTAGCATCCAGCACATACTGTAGGTAGGTAATAACCAAACTTACACACAACACCGTCAGGAACTTTAGACTTGGCTACAGGTGGGTTTAAAGTAGGTATGTTTAATAGTATATTATTTTAATTTTTCTCCTACCTGTGCAAAGAGGAAGACAAAACTCCCCGTCCCTCCAATCTTGTGCAGGACGCGCTGCAGGCCGTGGGTTTCTGTGGGCAGCAGAGCCTTGAGAGCACTGGGCTCCAAGGAAATACTTTGTACCTCTTTAGAGCTGAAGGGTCGCTGGGTCACCACAGTCTTGGCTTGTCCCTTCAGTCTAATTACAGGCTCATAGATGGTATAGACGCTTGGACTGCTGGGAGCATACACAACTGCCAAGCTCTCCTGTGATAAAACAACAGCAGCTTCAAGACAAGTGGGCTATACTTTCAGCACAGTATTATTTGTATGTAATTTCACTCTGGTCTCACTTATTTTACTTTTCTACAAATCAATAAGCAATTACTGCAAGGAAACTGTTTTCAGTCTCACTGAAATTGGTCAGGTTTAACTAGAATAGCTTTTCCCTTTGAAGAATGACTTCCTACAGCGTATCAGTAATGACAGCTAATTGGAGAGGCACATCTATTGATGAGATAGTACACCACTATCTCCATCTGTATCTATATCTGTTTACTCATCTAAATTACCTGTAACTGTACTCAAAGTGGGCCGGGCACAAACTAGAAATGGTCATGGTTTAACAAAAATGGGACTTTCATTGGTACATTATTTTACGTATGAAATTGACATGGATTGATCAGAAGTCGCTGTATTTTTGTTTATTTGAAAACTGTTTACAGAGCCTCAAAATTGAGATTCAAATTGCGTGTGTGGTGTTCGCTGTAAGACTTGATTATGTAATTCATGTTTAATGACCTGTGTGAAGTTGGTGATTCATGGAAACATCCGGGGAAAAGCACCATATTCAGTACTACGAGCAAAGAATTCCAGTTTACTTTATGTCACCAACCAAATTAGAAGCAAGCAGACGGGGAGTAAAAAAAACAACACACACACCGACACAACCCGAGCTATTTACAGTTCTGTCTTGTCAAATGCACCACATACGTGAAAAAAACATTTTCCCAAGTAACTTTAGATACGAGCTTAGCTGAGCAAATCCTAAAAAAATAAAAACATCCGGAGTGGAGGCAGTCACCAATGCAACATGAGCTGTTTTTTAACTGTCTTATCAATGCAACACGCACGTTACAAAACAACTAAGTTTACCAACTAACTTTAAATATCATACAAAGTGAGATAGAAAATAAAGGAATGTGAGCTGGAGTCAGGCCAAGCAAGGAAAGAGTCACTGTCTGTATTGTGTGTGTTAAAGAGTGAGAGGCATGGCTCCTCTCTCTGGCTGTAGCATCTAGGGAGGGGCAGTCGCTGTGTGTGACTAGCCAATCAAAGAGCATGAAGAGTGAATACATAAGTAGCTACCAATGAGGATTTTCCTTCATCACCATTACAGATAAAGACTAGGCTGATCCCTAGGCACACCCCTCACATAACATAAAATGAATCAATAAATGACCCATGTTGTATGCTATTGTTCACAGTGTAACAAAAGACTCACAACCAAAGCTGTTGTGTCCACATCTTTGCTCTTCATCAAAAGATCCCGCATACGCTCACACTTCAGCCCTTCCTGAGTGACAAACTTGGAAATGGACCCTGTGGGTTTGCCGTAATTGCAGGGCATGATGGAGGTGAGGTCAGGGCCGCTGGTGTACAGGAAGAAGGCCTCATCAGAACCTACTCTGGCACCTGTGAGAGGCACGAAATAAGATTGATTTGAAATAGACTCCAAACATATAGGTTTTGTTAATGCAGTGGTTCCCAAACTTTTTATTGCCACGCACACCTTTTGAAGATATATTTTCTTTTGCTGAGTTACACTTGACGCTATTCACAGGCAATTAGAAGCAACAAGTTCTGCTTTCAGAAAGCTGGTTTCTGCATTAGACATCCTTTGATATGGCACAACACACTCAGAAGGTGTTTATGCTGTTTATAAAAAGGCATGAGTATATACAGTATTTATACAATCAAGGAGCAGCACTAACGCCAAATAGGATGATTATTGAGTGAATGGGTTAAAAGGGCAAAAGGTTAGTAGGATGACCAGCTTGAATAGGAGACCTACCATTGAAGAGGAGCACTGTTCCCATGCTCCAGTGTACATGCTGTTTAGACACCTCCTCAGAGGACGCCATGCAATGGCCCAGCATACAGAAAGTCTTGTTGCTGTCAGAGGATAAACTGGATTTTCGAGGCAAAGTGTAGTCCAAGAAAACTTCACATTTCCTGAAACAAAAGAAGAGGGCTTAAAGTGAACATTTTGGAAATCAAGTAATCCTTGTAGGACGTATATATTTCTACTCACATGATGCCACACACCCAAACAACCACCCGGCCATGAATGTTCTTTTTGCCCTCAGGCTGCTGGGTATAGGTGAGACCGAGGTGCTGCCATTGGCCAGGCCGGAAAAGTCCCTCACCAGAGTCTGCTTGAGCCAAAAGCCCTGCTTTGATCTCGTCGTTTGGGTCAATACAAACCCTGAGGCAACAGTACACTTCTGTCAAATATGATACTTTGCAAAGTACAACCCTGTTTTTCCCAGACCTAGTGAAACTACAGCGTATTCTAACGCTCACCTGAATATGAGTGAGCAAGTAAAGAAGTCTGCCCACACTTGAAGCATTAGTGCTTTAGAGCCCATGGATAGAATATGAATGAGGTTTTCCTCCACTACTCTTCGCCCAGCTTGAGGTGAGCCATGATGAGAGTCAGCTGCAGGTATGTTTCTCTTCTCTGGAAAAATTTAATAAAAAACATTTCTATGAGCAGGCTGGGCATCAATGCATTTTGGTAAATTATGAATTCCACACCTTTTTCTGTGTTCCCCCCTTTTTCCTCCTGCTTTACCACCCTTATCCACATCGAGGCGCTGAATCCACTAGCCATGTGAGGCCAGCAGTTCTGCCCCACCAGGGGCAAGTGTAAAGGTGCGGTGTTCCAGGGAGAGGAACGCAGGTGACTGAGTCTGAACTCGCTATCTCCCTCCCTGCGGCTGGGAGACAGCTTACTTTTCCAGAGCAGACCAACACTTTTGCCACCAGCAGTACCATTTGGCCTAGAGCTAGGGGACACTCCTCCTGGTGTCAAGGCCCCGAGGGTTACTGGAAAGTCCAGCTGGTGAAGTGGTTCTATGTTCACGTTGGCTTCAACGATTTGTAAGATGCCTTTCAGTAAAATCTCCTGGCAAGGATTAAAACAAATAGTTTGTGAGAGAAATCGTCTCTTCCCTTTCATGGTCTTAAAAGTAGCTAAAAATAATCATCATCATCACAATTATATGCGCGAATTAACAATGGCTACAGACTAAAAAAAACTGCTGTACACCTCTTAAACATAGTCATACCACATGGGTCTCAACAGTGCAATCCATGGCTCTATTTTTTATATTTTTAAAACGATCCTTAGGCAGCACATTGTAAAATTGTAAACACAATTTTAAAAAAACAGCATAAATGTGGAAAAATCAAGCAAAAAAGACAAAATGTAAAAGAA
This sequence comes from Oostethus manadensis, assembly GCA_024372805.1. Lineage (NCBI taxonomy): Eukaryota > Metazoa > Chordata > Actinopteri > Syngnathiformes > Syngnathidae > Oostethus > Oostethus manadensis. The sequence continues at coordinate 4,271,404 of QODF01000041.1, forward strand.
AAAACCTGAAATGTTGATATAAACACAAAGTTTGACAAAAAAAAATTTTTTTTTAGCCTTTTTACAAAAGTGGGCCCCCCACATCGTTGGATTTTTCAGTATGTGGCCCTCAATGAAAAAGGTTTAGAATTTAAAAAAATGTAGCACGTAGCCTACATGTTGTTGCATTCCTGTCTTCATTTTCTGCAGGTTTTTCTTGGAGACTGGCTATAAATTATAGCTCCTACCTAACAGCACATACCGCACATGTGGTGATAATTAGTACCGACACATTTGTTCAACACACTTGAATGTTAATTGTATAAGGAATGAGGAGAACCCAGGAGAGCAAAATGTGTTGGTATATTGCTAAAAACCAAAACATAACCAAAGCCAAGAAGAATACAGTATTCCCCTCATTTATCGCGGGTAACCAGACCCGACCACAGTAAGTCAATTTCCGCAAAGTAGGAGTTTTAGTAGTTATGGTAGTTTAATAGTTGTAGCATAGAAAACCTGTTTACAATCTTTTAAAATATGTTTAACATTATTAAAGCCAAATAGACATGAAATAATACCCATATAGTCACCTTTATATTTGAATTACATAACATGGTAAAAAGAATCAGAAAAAATAAGCCATTTAAATCAATTACCTGGTGTGGTGGCAGACAGGAAAAGAAGTCAGGATTTCAGAGTTGACTTTTAGCTTGTTGTGATCTATGGCCACAACAGTAGCCATGTTATTCTTGTTATTATTATGATTATCATTATGTACAACAGTAACCTGTGCTATTCTTCTTATTATTATTATTATTATTTATTATGTACAACAGTAGCCAGTGTTATTATTATTATTATGTAATTATTATTGTGCCTGTTGTGAGATATTTAAACCTGCAATAAACACAAGCTGTCCAAGTCTTGCGCTTCAGTGGGCTCACCAAACATTACTGACACCTAGTGACCAATGTGGAATACTACATTGACAAGTTGGTGGTCTTAATAGCTTATACGGTATTTATATTTTAGTTCATTTAGCCATTTGTATGCCTGAAAATGCTGAATGTGGGTATAATATGTACAATTTGCTTAAACATGCATGAAAATAAATAGGGAACCATCATTTATTAATGAATTAACGTCTGAAAAACTGAAAGAGTGAAGGAGCGATGTTCTGTGTGATGTAAAGGGGGACAAATGTATCGTGAAAATTGTTGGCACTAATCTTGCTTAAAAAAAAATGTCATGAGCGCAAGATGTGAAATGAAATATGACAGGCATCACAGATAGGGTTTACTACTTACAATTGGTGGAGTCTTGTCCAGGAAGAGACGAATCAACAGAGCCAGTTCCTCTGCTGTAATTCTCTGGCTCACCATGGCAACCAGCAGTTCCACTATAATGGTCTGGCAATCTGAATGTAAATTAAAAAAAAAAAAAAACTTGTTGAGTTAATTCAGAATATTAATACAAGTAGTGATTCTGCACTCTGCAGTAGCTTCACGGTGCAAAATTTGACAAAACCCTGTCAATGTCCACAATGAATTACACATCACATGACGTGCCATTTGAGGAAAAAGAAACTGTAACAAACCTTTAAGGGAAGAGTCCTTTTGGCTAAGGATGTTATGAAAGCCAGACAGGATGGTTCTGACGCCTCCCTGTATGGATCAAAACATAGTGTCATATTTGAGAACAGCTGAGGAGTTGCAAATGCACAGTGTTAAGGAGGTTTAAGAATAAAAAGTTTCTCTGACCTGGTCATAAAGCAGAGCAGCATTGCGGTGGTTGGCGCGGACAGCTCTGAGAAGGCTGTGAAATACATGACTCAGTACCTCCAGGTCTGGGGACCCGGTGGCCAGAAGTTGCAGCTCAACTATGCATATCTCTGGGAAAAGCAGCACGCCACGCCCAGGCCCGTCTGCCACTGTCGCAATCTCCCCTTGCACAGACTCCACCTTCAATCCTGAGGGAACAGCCAAAGACCCTGAGAAACCGACATCAGACATCCACATAAAGCTCCAGCTCACTGCCACCAAAACAGCTTCACCATCCTCACGTATTCCCTCATTCATCTGAAATCAGCTTTCTTGGTGGCAGCTCATAAAGATGAATTCGGAGCTCAAAGCATCATGGGAGTCTCCTTGTGCTTTCAGCAGAGCAGCCCAGCAGACTCTCACGTGGCTTGTCAGACCTTTTATAAATCAAACTGATGCCGTCCTTTGACTTTCACAAAACGCTACCACACTCAAACGCACAACCAAACAAGGATCTCTCGTTTAAACATTAATACGCAAAGCCACCAATTCAGTCAATTTTCTGGTTGGGTTTTTAATAAAGATTAGAGGTTAAACATAGAGGAAATGTTAAACAAAATGAGGTGAGTGAATTAAGAAGCATGTTAAAGGTTGCTTACTGTCAACCGCAAGCCATACATTCTCCCCCTGTCCTGCTCTGGGCATGTAAGCCGCATGTAATAGCTAATAGCATGTAAAAGTTAATAGCACTTCTCTGGGACTGCACATTTCAGGTATGTGTCGTGAGACAGACGTGAGTGATGGTCATGAACGCCAGCCATTTTATTCGAGCCGAACAACAATTTCTACTCAATTTAATTGTGAAACATAACTTTTTTTTGTTCTTTTAAGCTACTAAAGGTAAGATATGCATTACAGTGGTGTTTTTGGGGGTTTATAAAACTGATTCTGAGCCGGCTGCAAACGGTCCCAAACACAAAGATGTAATGGCCTGAATTTACTGCTGTAAAGAAAGCACAGCAGAAGCATTGTTTAAAATGCTCACAATCTTCAAAAACGATATAAAAGCAAGAGTAACCATAGTATATAAATCAGTGTCCAAATACTTCACAAGATATTTCTTCTTACTATTAAGTATTAGACCAATCATAAGTCATATGTACAACAGTCTGAGAAAAGAAAAGAAAATATTGTTGTGGTTTGGGCAGGTCAGCATTTGTCATATTTTAGTACTTACTATGTAAAATGTCAAAATTTGTGTAAAAAATAATAAAATTAATTAAAAAATAGGTTGCCAGAGTGACCTTGATTCCAGGCATTTAATGTTGCTTTAATTTCTGCAGTGCACCTCAGGACAAGGAAGTTTCCTTAAGATAATGCTCATTTCGACAAGGTGTTTGATACAAACAAGAGGGGACTGTACAAGCAAAATGACAACCAATTCAAATGAGACTTCACCACCAAGTATTCAAGGTTACTGTTTTCCAGGAAGTTTAAGTCTGATGCAGACTTAACATCACAAGATCTAGCTCATGCGACACAATGAGTGTAGTAGCCTGCAGTTTTAAAACACAAAACAATGACTCTATTCTGAGGGAAAAGAAAGCGTGAACGGCTTTAACCAGGCTGTGTCGGACCTAACCTGAGAGGCCAGAGCTGTAAAGCACAGCTGACATAAGAACCTGTTAGTGGTTGAAAAAGATGCAAAGACATTTTTCTGCCATGTCATGCACTTTTTAAAATTGCTATTGCCAAATGTCATCACAGCAGAACAAATGAGGATGTGGTATAATTCAGTAAATGACATTCACAAACATGCGTCAACTTTTTAAGCTTTACAATGCTATTTATCAAAAAACCGATCCAGCCAATGCATAAAAATACTTTGTCTTCATTACCAGTTAAACGTTTTTACTGGCAGAAGCAGACATTTGTAGTTTCCCAAGGTTAAAAATAAACAGCGTTGAGGAAAAAGTAAATACCTTTGTAATCCATCAAGACTAATCTTGACATTTCTTACAAACGAAAACAAATAGTGACGCAGTTAAGTCACTACATTATATGTGGTATATGTTAACCAAAATTTACTCCTGTGACAGTTTAGTGCAAGTTTTGAAACAAAACAAACATTGACAGTAATGTATGGCCCCTTTCAAGCGGTTCTTTTTTTTTTTTAACAATGTTGTCGTTCTTAAGGATGTGTAAGCATGAATGAGGTGCAGTTAAGTGTGGTCCTACCCTCTTCCTGGTTGGCCATGTCCTCAGGGTTGCTTTCGCTGTCGGCGTCGTAACCCTCCTCCTCCTCCTCCTCCCCTGGGGGCTTGATGCCACAGCTCTGAACGCCGTCTACCTCCTCTGATAGATCACCTGCTGGGGCCGCCCCCTCTGCCATCACTTGGAGCTTCTAAAAGAAAGGAAAAGCGAGGGAAAAGGAAGCAAGATAGAGAGAGGAGCAGAGAGAATGAAAGAGTATGAGGGCAAAGAAAAATGTCAAAAATATTCAATACAGTCCAAATAAAAGCAAAAAAGAAAAACATGTCTCGTACTCTTGCGGAAAATAGTACAAACTGATCTTAAGACTAATATCAGCTGACAAGGGAAGCACTTGGGGAGATAAATTCTTGGTTGTGTACAGCTACTCATTAAAGTAGGGCACAAACACACACATGCATTCAAGTAAACATACAGTATGTGTTAAAAGATTGACAGATGAGGCTTATGATTATGCACAGTTCATTTCTTGTTAAAAAAAAAAAAAAAGAGAGAAGACAACAAGGCAATGTGGGTAGATGTGACAACATCTCAGAAAGAAACTGGAATCGTCTTAGAGCTTCAGAGAAGAAATTCCGGATTAAGTGACCACCACACTGGGCATGACTCACTGAGAAGGGACTATGTGCTTCAGAAGTAGGTAAATCGATTACATAAAAAGCTAAATCTTCCTGTGTTGGAACAAGCTTAGTCATACAGGCATTTTAAGAGCCCGACTTATAGGGAGGCTTGTTGTTGAGGAGAGCCGAAGAAAAATAAGGGCACTACATACAAAGAGAAAAAGATGAATAACAAGTATAAAATGTAACATCTAATTTCACCTAAAACATCACCAAAAGGCAGGACTCACCCTGTCTTGCTTCTCCTCAGGTGCGTCGGGAGAGGATGATACGTTGGCCAAGGCCACTCTCAGAAGACAATCAAACAGCGGCACAGCGAGGTCAGAGCTTACCACCCCTGAGCGAGAGAGCTGGTCTCTCACCTCTAATAGGGTATCTTCCACTGACTGGAGCTACAGAGAAGACATGACACCTCACTTATGACATTCATTTTGTGTTTGATAGCTGAAGATGAGCATGATACCTGATAGGAAAGCTCTGAGTCTGTCCTCTGCAGGGCTGAACTGGCACTGTGTAGACAAATAGCCAGTAATGCCTCAAGAAGGCGGATACTTTGTAATTGCCACTCTTCCTCCTGTTTCTTTGTTGGCTCTCTGGTCTTCCCCTCAGCTGGAGCACTGCAGTGAACTGAATTGTGACTTGGCTCATCTATTTCAAGCAGGCTGACAGGGACTGTGGACTCTGGACTATTTTTGGCCTTGAAATCCTTCTTCTTCTTTGCTTTGCCATCATTATTTTTGCAGGAAAGCTTCTGAATAACCATGCTCATAAGGCGCAAACAGACATCCAAACCCCCTAGTCTGAAGAACTGCCTCTGGAACAAAGGGTTTGCCAGGTAGACGCACCTGCACACCGACCAAACATCTGCGGCCCGTCTTACTTGCTCTTTGGATGGCAGGGTCACGCTGTCTGGGGACAGGTAAGCCAAGCGCCCACCCAGGGGCTCACTGGCTGTGCTGTCATACCCGGAAGTATCCTCTGAGTCATTAGCCGAATCACGGTCAGAATCAGCCTCTTTACTAACACACAGGAAAGCAACACAGAGGAAGAGGTTAATGACATGGAGGTGGGTCTCTGCTTGGCTGCGCCTTGCTCCTCGCCCCTGCCCACTACGACTCTTATGAGGACATGTCTCCTTTAGTCCTTCATAGAACTTGCTGAGGCTCTGTGGGCCTTCTCCTGATCCCCTTGACCCCTGATCCTCAACTGGGTTTGAGACTGTATGCTTCTCTTCGGCAACAGCAATCTCCAGCTCTTGTAGGACGTTGTCTGCCTGCTGGTGTCCGAAACTAGTTATTAGGGTCTCAAATACCTTCAAAGCTAAAGAGCATGTCTGGTCAAGGTACACCAACTCTGTCATCTGGTTGAGCCCATTGCAGCTGATGAATAGATCTCGAATCACCCTGTTGGATAAATTATTTGAAGTATGAACGTTGTGTTCATTTACAAAGAAGCAAATTACTAAAAAAAATACATCTGGACTGACAGTTAATGGGATGACTAACAGCAAGAAAAATAAAACACAAAAATGGACCAATTCATTTTTCAAGACTAGGTCACATGTACAGTATCTTCTCTTGCTGGAAACTCGCTCAACATAACATAAGCAGCCACTTGAGTGGCATATCGCGTTTCTGCTTCCTAAATCCAAACTTTTCTATTTGTCTGGAGTTGCGTTTAAAGTAAAACACAAACCACTGTAAAAAGGCAGTTGAATAATGACTAAATCGCATTATGCTCGCAGAGGGAGAGTTAAACAACACCTTGTCAGTGAGGTTTATATCCACATTAGAGGCGTTATGTGATCGCATAGAATTATATCAAAGCGCATTCACACAGTTTCTATGCAGTGGCATGTGTTCCCTGTGATTTAAAGTTCCTGTTCACCTTAGGTCAGCAGGGATGGAGATGTACTAAAAAAACAAAAACAAGTTTTGCAGATTTTCTCCTTTACTTGAAGTCATCTTAAATTCCTAAATTTCTCTTGGAGACAAATAAAGTATCTATCTATCTATCTATCTATCTATCTATCTATCTATCTTCCTTTGGCCTTTCGAAGATAAATCACAGTGAAGGACAAAATGAATGCATATGATGATGTTCCTTGCACTCCAAATACATTATTACGTGCATGTACAATGTGTCAGCATAACAGTACGGATCTTTGTTAAGACAATAACCAAAAGAGAAACTGAATTTTCTTAGTACGGTTCTCATCATTGATCCATTCTAAACTCGCTTTTTCTGTTTCACGTAGATGCAGTAAAAATAACACTGAGAAGAAGATTATTTAACAGATTACACTCTCAAATTACTTGAAAGTCAACTAGAATATATTTATGAAAAGGCACTCACCCAATTCAGAACACCAACCAAACAAGTCACACGATGTTAATTTTATTCTATGAAACTAAAAAATAAGCATCTTCTTGTGCTTTTCCACTGTACTTGTTGCATAATGTAGGTCATCCATAGTCAGGTCACCTGCCACCCACAAAGCCATGCTAAATTATTGATTGGCATCAATTTGCAATGAAGCAGTCGGACCGATCTAATGACAATCTGAGTGAATTCAGTGAGAAGGCAGATATGTCATTTACGTTTGATAATAAAGAGAAGCAGGTGTAAGTAATACATTTCCCAATCAACACCAAAGGAAGAACAGTGAAGCATTTACCTTGGTGAAGTTTAAAACATCAGATTTTGGAATATTAAAAGCTTAATATAAAACTTTGAATCATAATTTAGTAAATATAAAATGATATGGACAGAGCAAGAACAAACAACTGAAAGCTTACCTCGATTTAAGGAGGGCAGGTAACGCTTGCAGGTATATGAGTAGTATCTCCACAGGCAGGCATTGAGTGTGATAGCTGCAGACCTGCGTGCAAACTGTAGAAACTCCAAGCTGTTGTGCATGGTGGGCTAGCTCTACCCCTCGTTGCAGCACAGGGTTGAAGATGTGCGTGTAGAACTGCCACTGCACTACAGCATTGCCGCGCAGTGTCAGGTGGCACACATGACCAGCTAACTGCTGGCTCAGCTGTCGGTCCTCTCCAAACACTAGTTCTTGGTAAGCTTCAAGAGCATCCCACTTCCACAGCATGTCCTCCGCGCATCCTCCACTTGGCAGGATCCCCTGGGAGCGGTAGCACAGCCCAGTAGAAAGAGCTAAAGTTTCCCCATGTTGCAGTGTTTCCTCCAGGCCTGGCAACTGACTCTGGTCCAGAGTGCAAATGTTACATGAAGCAAGCTTTGCTCTCTCTGAGGGCTGTCCCCCACCAAGCTGGTCTAGGATGAGTCTGCCCAGAACATTCAGAACATGAGACTGGTAACTACGCAGGCCTGGTGCTTGGAAGGCATCCAACAGTGGTCTTATTACGGAACGAGGGTCCATGCAACAGCAGATACCAACAGCCTGTACCCCGGCCAGTACCTGCAACACAGCTGGCCCATTTGGCGACAAGCGTTGGAGGAGCCGCAGACATTGGTGAGCACAGGCAGCCAAGCAGCAGCAGCGCTCAGGGTAGCACACTGCATCACCCTCCAAACCTTCCTTCCCTTCACCGTCCTCCTCAAAAGGGTTACGCCGGGCAGCCTTTTTAAAAGCAGAGACAGGCAACCCCGACAGATCTCTGTGATGATGCAAGAAGTGGGAATATTCACAGCGACGATGACGTCGTCGAGCACACACAGACTGATGAAGCTGCTCCGATTTTGCTTTCTTGACAGCACTGATGATCTTAAAGACCCCTGCAATTAGACCTCGCAGCCTCTCCGCAGGCTCGCCTCCTACTTCGGAATCCCTGGCCCTCCCAAGTTCCTCCAACCGCAGCACTGTAGCTTCAAACAGCTCCAGACCACGGTGTTGGACAAATTCATGGATGAGCTCTAGAGCTTGGCTGAAGAAAAAGGGGTTGGGTGTAGAGGCCTGCAGGCAAGCCAGAAGAACTTGAAGTACACCTTCTAGAAGCTCAGGCAAGAGTAGTGCTCTGTGGCGAAAACGGGAAAAAGAGAAATCGTCTTGGACTTCCTGCAGGGTCTTCTTTGGTCGAGGAGCAAATGGGTTTGTCTGCCTGTCTAGACAGCTTCGGATTTTTAGTGTAGCTCGTAGAAGATCTGTTAGGCTGCGTCTCAGGCTATCTGGGAGGGTTTCACTTTGACTTACATCAACTGACATCAAGTGTAAGATGGTGCGGAGAAGCATCCTCTGGACCAGTGCAATGGGCTCTTCTGTCCAGCCCCCAGCAAGCTCCTCAGCCCCAGTTCCACCACCGCCTCCTGGACCACAACAATCTCCAAACTCAGTCAGGATCTCAGTGAGAGTTGGTACAACACTGACTGCCAGGCCGGGATTGTGATTGATGCTCATATCAAATTTACACACTTTTTCCAATAACGAAAGTAAGACGTAACATAAATCAAAGGGCGAGTTCTCCATGCGGTTGAATATTGACATGGCTGCTGGATCTGTTAGGGTTTCAGTGTCCATTGTCTGTGATCCATGGACCCTTGGGTGAGGGTATGGTGCACTCATGGTTTCTGTGTTGGTGGTTGCTGGTGCTGTTAACTGTGTGGCTTCTAAACGATGATGTTGACAGCTTACCCGGATGGTAGAGCCATGTGTTCGTCGACTCCTTGAGCCACCCCGGCCTGCCTTGTCTTCAGTGTTGGCTTCTGAATCAGAGGTAGAAACTTGAGACCGCCGAGCATCCTTTACAGAGTATTTCTGGGATGTTCTGCGTGACCTCCTTGATTTCCAGGTACCGCTGCCAACACGTGGCCTCTTTCCAGATTCCTGTTCATCTATCCCAGTCTTTTGTCCCACTCTGAGAGGCACGGCTTTTACCTCCCGGCTGAGGAACACTTCTAATAGAGACGGCAGGGTGAAATCTGTCGACATAAAGAAATACTGTCTGTGAGTTTTTCGGAAATACTATATTCTCACTTGTTAGGCTACTATTTTTAAAAATAGGATTTACTGTATTTTGTTTTGGCTTTGAGGTTCTGAGATTCCCCAAAACACTTCATGTGTTGGATAAAACAAAGCTTAGGGTTATCACAAACTAGTCCCTGTGCGTTAGCCACTTTCAGTTAAGTACAAATTAATTAAAGGAAAAATGTCTAGCGTCCATGTCAGAGAGGACCATCAGTTCAGTACTAAATACCAGTGTCATCCAAAGGTCAATGTTCTGTAAGCACTCTTCTCAGAATTCTGATTTACGGTGTTTGAAACGAGAAACGTGTTGCAGCACTATTAAACTGATACATGCATCATGAAGAGTAGTCATTTCAATGTGCATAGTGCTGCTGTACTCTAATAGTACAGCAGCACTATGCACATTGAAATGACTACTCTTCATGATGCATGTATCATGAAGAGTAGTCATTTCAATGTGCATAGTGCTGCTGTACTCTAATAGTACAAAAGCTGCTTAGCTTAGCAAATGAATTACCAAAAACAAGAACAAAGCTACAAAGCTATTTAAAAAGCCTTAATGAAACAAAATACAAGCTCCCGACAATTTAGAAAGGATGGTAATACATGTTTATTGTTCATCATGCACGGTATCATCATGTACAGTTTGTCAGTTGGTACGACTATTTTACAGTTAGTTAAAATAAAAAACATGTCACATGTCTTTACAGCAAAAACAAGTGATGAACCTCACAGCAAGTACAAACCTGGTGCTTTTTCTTCCTGTACTGGTATCTTCCAAACCAGAGGGAGTAGAGACAGCAGCAAAGTGAGCAGCTCCTCTCGACAAGTCAACTCCTTAGTGTGCAAAAAGAAAAAAGAAATCACACTAGCGTTACCTCGAACCTCTTCCTTTTGGTCACACACTGATGTCACTTTAATACACACCCACTGAGACGTGATGCAAGTGCCATGTCCACTTTCTTTTTAAAATCAAGATGAGATTGAATAGTTAAGTAAAATTACATTTTCCCAAAGAACTTCTGAATCTAGACATGAACTAAGTACATTTTTGTGCAAAATTATTTAGTTTGTAACTCTCCAACGCGATTTTGTGTGAAACAATGTAGCGTCTACATGACAGTCTTGCTTCAAAGACCTAAGAGGGACTGCATGTCTACCCAAAGCATTCCTCACAGCAGAGAGAACCAACCTCTTCAAGTGCTAATTAAAAACAATTTGCTTCTCCAACTTCTTAAACTATCCATTAACAATGATGAGCATGTAAGTAAAAACATATAATCAGTGTCTAAATCTGTAAGTTTAAAAGGTCCCATATTAGAGAATTTTTCCACAATTTGAAATAAATCTCAGAGGTCCCTCGTTAATGTATTAGAAGTGTACCGTGATTGCCCAAAATGTAGCCTCTATGCTGTAATTTAGTTTAGCCCAGTGCTTCACAAATATTAGGGCAGGCCCCCTTGGAGGGGTGCGGTGAACTGTCAGGAAGGGGGTCATTTTCAATATTTGTTGCATTTCACTTGTTTCAGTTTTGAGTTCAGTCTGCACATTACAAATAAATAGCAAAAAGAAAAGAAATAAGAAAAAGGAGAAAAAAAGAAATAAGAAAAAAAAGAAAAAGGGATGTTGGGTGTAAATGTACTTTAATATTTATTTGCAGATAAAATTTAATAAAAATCTGGTGCAAAATAGTTTAATTCTGCCCCGGGATTACTTTGTACATGCAATTTGTAGTGTGGCATGAAAACAAATAGTGTGCTGCAGCTGTAGCTGACAGACAAAGTTGGAAGGGCTTTGTTTTAAAATATGTGTAGCATAAAACATGTACAAAGCTGTCCTCCATGAAGTGGTGGGTGTATACTGTACCGTGCACAGGGCAGATTCATCTAGCTAGGGTCAGGTCAGAGGAGATTTCATGTCCTATCATGTCCACACCATGAAAACCTGAAACTTGAAAACTGACAGTTGGAGTACCTCTTCTCTCAAAAATGAAGCAAACAAATGAGGGAGATGGATTTTGGTGGTCATAAAAAGGGACATATATTACTGTTATATCATAAAAAACATCTATTTTGCATAATAGGGGACCTTTCAGTCACAGATAAATTAAAAGCCAAAGAACATTGTAGAAATCACCAAGACCACAAGGTAACAATGGTGACCTATCGCTGGTAGTGTAACTAAATCACCAAGTTGTACAGAATGAGCATAGTTTTATAACCACAGTTTATTTTATATGTAGTCCTACTTCCTGTAGCAGTCTTCCCGCTTACATGGTCTGTTGACCCGACATTTTTCTAGTGAAAAAGCCGGGTGAAAGCTGAGACATAAAAGAGGTCAATAGCAACATACTGTCATTCATTTAAAACAATGATGCATCCTCACCTGGTCAATGATGGAATCCAGGGTGCTAAGCAACAGAAATCCCCTTCCTTTGACTAGGTATTCGCCAAGTGCAACCATATGACTTTCTTCCTCATCTTCCTCTCGTACCTCTGCTCTCTGAGCCACCGCGCTGCAAAGCTGGTGTACGTCAGTCAGGAACTCCCTTGCCAGTGTGTTACTAGCCCCACTCATGTCTGAGCTACAAGAAAGGAGATCAAAATTAAGGCTGTTATGTAAATTTGCTTGCATACTATGACTGTACAGAAAACATGTAGTGCATTTCTAATCACATAGGCGAGTGCTTATCCTATGGTGGGACCCCCTGGGAGGCGCAGTAAGGTGTCAGAGGGGGTGTGAGAGGCAGGGGGGGCTATAGTCATAACATTTCTTCAAGGTTGGCAGGTATGTTTAGTATCTTTATTCATGCTTGAACGATATTGGTGCCAGCAACCCATACGGATAGGAATAAATTCATACAATTGCCCCTTGCTACATTACAGTTTAATCATTTCACCCTCAATTTCTTGCAGTATTTCAAAAACATGGGAATTGACATGTGACGTCAGCTGGCTACCTTAGAGTTGCTGAGTGTGAGTATGGTTGCCAGTATGTAGTATGGTTGGCCGTATGGAGAGTGCCAGTGACCGCCATGAGTTGACTGTTGACAGTTGATGGCTGACAGCAGCTCCTGTGTGAATTGTCTGTGTATGTGCTCTCTCCACCATTACAGTAGTATTCTACTACACTAGCCACTAGGTGCACTAGGTGTCAGTAACATTACAGTCTGAGCAAAGTCTTATTTATGCCAAAGATGTCTTATTCAGTAGTGGCTGCTGGTCATTCAAGGAGAGGAAGCTATTTTTTTCTGGCCTACATCATAAATGTGTTTATTTATATGTAAATTCTACCTTTCGTTTGTAGTCGTTTTAAAGGCGCTGAGGATAGGTAAAGTCTCCTGATCAGTTCAGAACAACGGAAAAAAATACCGATTTGTTCCTTTTAATGTCGATAAAAAATGGCTTCGGCCCGAGACAGATTATCCAATGATGATGATATGCAGAAGCAGAGCATTCTGGCCAGCCCACTGCCCCATATACACCCAGAGACGCTGAGCCTCCAATAGGTGGGACAAAGCCCAGCATTTATCCAATGACCGTCCAGTTTTGGGCAGTGTAACAATCCAATCAAAGCTTCCCCATCAAAGTGAAGATGAATGCAATGAAAGTTGTGTCACTTACCTGTAACTGATTATGAACAAAAGATGAAGGTATTCTAGCACATAAAATATTTAGTCAATGAAACGTACACATAGCAGCACTTATTTCAGCAGTTTTTTTGACATATAAGAGCTTCCCTTGCAATCTTAAAGCAATCGCCACTGGTCTTTTTTGTATGACTAGTTATGTAGAATGTTATGTAGGACTCTAATTTCATGTTCATGGAAATTGACTTACTGAGGTTGAAACTGGAACCAAATAACCACCATAGATGAGGGACGACTCAAAAGTATTTCAAATCAGAAATCAAATTTCTGTCATCTAGTGGGAACATGATGAAAAATGTACTCTAAATACCATGTACTGTATGACACAGGGACTGTGTAAAAAAATAATTGCAATAGATACGCATGATTTCAACACATTCAACCAAAACACTTCAAACTGAGACATCAAGAGAGGAAAAAAGTTGTATTTGGTTCTGTACTGTACACGTAAACATGCACATAAATGGCATGAGTATTACAGTATTATGGCACACTTTCATAGGGACAACATATACCTTGTTTTGAATATACATATGTGCAAAATATGTGTGGAGAATGGCAAATAAGGGGGCAAAAAATATAATCCATTTCTCCAGCAGAATAACAAGAGTAACCAAGGATTTCCTCTCCTAAGCACTCCAGACACTCAGGAAAACACCCTAAACATGTGGCAAAACCTCCTTGTTAAAAGAGAAACGTCAAGCAGAACTTGTTATACAAAGCTAATAGGGGCAAACAGGCCCTGCAGCTCATTGAACATACAATTTTAACTCTTTACTGTTAAATAGATAGATACTTTATTCACCTCCAAGAGAAATTCATGTTACTGTTATTGTATTGGCCAAATTAAACTTGAACACACGTAAACACAGCAACTGTAACTGTAAAAGAGATGAAAGCATCAACATATAACACATGCTGCACATCTCAATGCTGTCTGAGATACACGTTCTTTACAAGACAACGCCAACCACACACTGTATGTTTAAGTAGTTGCTTATTTTGCGTTGCTGTCATTCATTCATTTTCTAACCCAATTAAGAAACCTAAGAGTTAAGAAATATCTGCACCACAAGCACATTTATAATACAATAGCTAACTTCTGTCTTTTTAAGACTAACATTTTGCAGTCTTACCAGATGTTAGTGGGCCTAACTGTTTCCCTCCAGTCATCTTGTGTATATTCCAAGCTTGACTGCAGCTCGACGGCTGGCTGTATCTGCATACCTCCTTGCACGACTGACTGAATTTTCTGTTCTGCAGCGCAAATTCCATTAAATTGGAATTTCAAATGGAGGCTTTCCAGATTCGCAGCAGATCAGCGTATCACATGAAAGCATGTGATGTCACATGTCAAGGGGACTGGCCTTGGGAATACTGACGAGCCTCCACTGACCTGCGAAGGACCTCTTGAATAGGCAGTCATTCACAAAAACTGCATTTGTAATTCTCCACTACAAATGTGTATACAGCGGTGCATAAAGTTTTACGTTCGACATCAAGACTATTGTCTTTGTGGACGTCTTCTTATTGTAAATGTTTTCATAACTATTCAGTTTGACACCACATAAGTTTTGTAACATGTTTTGAAAAAAAGGTATAACAAATTGTAAAGCCATGTGATGAGTTACACAGTGCCCTTGAACGCATCCTCGTGTAAACAGTGCATGGTCAGCGGAGAGAGAACTGTGCTGGTTAGGTCCTGCTCAGGCATGAAAAAAGAAGGCAATCACAGAGGTGCTCTGCTTTTGTTTGTTTTGTTTTGTTATATGACCCGATAAGAGTGTTCCATAATTGTATTACGTCAAGAGTGAGTTACTTGTGTGTTAGTGATAAGAATACCACACATACACGCGTAATAAAAATGTTGTTCAACATTCGAAGTGTCCCTGAATGTGGTGTGGCTCTGTGGGCACGCTACACTATGCCTCCATCTGCTGTCATTAGAGGGCTTACCAAGATGTGCATATCTTAATTATGTTAAGAGTTTAAATGCAATTAATTACATAATTTAGTTACTGCCGCAAACATTTTACTTTTTTTTTTATAATCTCACCCCTGATTTTTACTTTCATCAGGTACACAGGACTCAATTCTGAAAATCTGCTTTAGATAAACGATAATCAGTTTTTATTGACATTGTGAATCTTGGTGTTTATTATTAATGTTTATTATTGTGGTGGTGGGTTACAGGTGTGCAGAATCCAGTTAAAACCAGTGTTCACCGCTGTGTTTGGTTAACCAAGTGTCATATTTGTATTGCCATTCTCTTGTGTTTATTGCACACTGTGATTGATATTCAACTTTATATAAAATAAAATAGACGACAGGACTTTGCCAAGACCATAAATTGTAAATACAAAGCTGGTTTTCACTCTGTCAAACAGATCTGTGCTTTAACAAAAGCTGCGTTTTTAGAACAAACCACACATTAAAATTGTAAACACGGGCTAATAAAAGTCACCTACCAGAATTTCAGTGCATCTTTAGTGTGATGAGGGTGATGCTGCGCATAGTGGAAGAGACACAGGAAATTCTCTAGACTCTGGAGGGTGACCTGATAAGAAACCAGAAGAGCATCATTAATTACACCAACATTATTATTGCCAAAATTGAAAAGCGGAAACTTTAAATAACACCACTACCTGATCACAGGTGTATTAGGGCAACAACCACAAATAATAACATGGACAAATTACTCCAATGTGACAGACATGCCTGTATAACAAATAGCCAGAGAGGCAAATATTAAAAATAAACTAGTGTGAACAAACAATTTAAGAAGTAATGGACCTCTGAGCACCGACTGTAAAATTCCTTACTGAAAGCTAATTCATCGATCGGACTTCCGGGGAAATGTGTTGGCAGACGTGTGATCCTCTAAGCCTGCGCAGACGATCGCTTAACGCCTCTGCTAATCTGACAGCACTGACTGGACATGTGCAAGCTACACTGACCCTTGACTAATAAGGCTGCACTGATTGTCTACGTCATAAAAACAAAGAAAGACACTGTACAGTTTAAGTATGATAAATCACGTTGAATTTAGGGTGGCAAAGCATAATAACAGAATGGAAAAAAGCCATGTATGAATTTAGTATTTAGGTACAGTGTTGAACATAGGCAAGTTTGATTGACTGTAGAAGAGACAAAGTACATGATGGACAATTATAGTGGTTTTGAAACAGTGACTTTTTCACACAATGGTACAGTGAGGGAAAAAAAAATTTGAACCCCAGCTGATTTTGTAAGTTTGCCCACTAACAAAGAAATGAACACTGAGAGACAACAATGACAAAAAATACAGAAAAATGCATTTCAAAAAGAGTTATAAATTAAGTTAAATTAAGTAAGTGATTAAGTAAGCAAGACCAAAGAGTTTTCCAAGGATGTCAGGGACAAGATTGTGGACCTACAAAAGGCTGGAATGGGCTACAAGACCATCGCCAAGCAGCTGGGTGAGAAGGTGACAACAGTTGGTGCAATTATTCGCAAATGGAAGAAACTTAAATTAACTGCCAATCTCCCTCGGTCTGGAGCTCCATGCAAGATCTCACCTCGTGGAGTTTCTATGATAATGAGAACGGTGAGGAATCAGCCCAGAACCACTCGGGAGAAATTTGTCAATGATCTCAAGACAGCTGGGACCAGAATCACCACAAAAACAGTTGGTAACACACTACGCCGTGAAGGACTGAAATCCTGCTGTGCCCGCAAAGTCCCCCTGGCTCAAGAAAGTCTATCTACAGGCCTGTTTGAAGTTTGCCACTGAACATCGGACTGATTCAGAGGAAGACTAGGTGAAAGTGTTGTGGTCAGATGAGACCAAAATTGAGCTCTTTGGCATCAACTCAACTCGCCGTGTTTGGAGGAGGAGGAATGCTGCCTATGACTCCAAAAACACCATCCCCACTGTCAAATATGGAGGTGGAAACATTACGCTTTGGGGGTGTTTTTCTGCCAAGGGGACAGGACAATTGCACCACATCAAAGGTAGGATGGATGAGGCCATGTACCGTCAAGTATTGGGTGAGAACCTCCTTCCCTCTGGGTCGTGGTTGGGTATTCCAGCATGACAATGATCCAAAACACACGGCCAAGGCAACAAAAGATTGGCTCAAGAAGAAGCATATTATGGTCATGTAGTGGCCTAGTCAGCCTCCAGACCTATATCCCATAGAAAAACTGTGGAGGGAACTGAAGGTTCGAGTTGCCAAACATCAGCCACGAAACATTAATGACTTAGGAGTGGGCCAAAATCCCCCCTGAGATGTGTGCAAACCTTGTGGTCAACTACAAGAAACGGCTGACCTTTTTATTGCCAAAAAAGGTTTTGCCACCAAGTACTGAAGCACGTTTTTCCAAAGGGATGAAATACTTATTTCCTTCATGGAAATGCAAATTAATTTATAACTCTTTTTGAAACGCATTTTTCTGGATTGTTTTTGTCATTGTCGTCTCTCAGTGTTCAAATAAACCTACCATTGAAATTATAGACTGATCATTTCTTTGTTAGTGGGCAAACTTACAAAATCAGCTGGGGTTCAAATAGTTTTTTCCATCACTGTATACCTTGAAACCGGCCCATGCCTAATGCTCAGATTTAAACTTTTTTCATTGTTTTTGTAATATTTACTGTGTTTTCAATGTATTAACAATGTTCCCGACATAAGCTTAAGGCAGAGGTTCTCCATCTTTTTGCAGTGGCGAACAGACATTTGACGCAAAACCATGTACCCTCTACTCCTGCACACTTAAAAAACCTACACCTTTTGATCTTAATTCACTTGACTTCATTGGTCCTAATTAATTGGTTAATTCATTTTATAGTATTTCCGGGTACAAAGAAATGTTTGCATGGTCATATTTTCATAAAGTTTCACATGAGCTCTGATAAAAACATAAGTAATCATCCTACGTATTGTTTTACTCCAGTCTGATGTTGGAATCGTTCCATTTGAATGGCTGGCTTGAATTTGAGCCTCACTTTTTCTGTCCACTTAAGAGGCTAATGTTTTCTGTTCACTTACGAGGCTAAGGTTTAAGTCAAAGTTTAACAATTATAATAAAGCAGTATACAAAATACAAAAATACACATAATCAATGATAAAGCCTCATTTTAAGGGAATCCTCCAAGTGCTTTCATCGCTGTGCCAAGCGGGGATTGGAACACCAATATAAATTAAATCTTCAAGATTAAACACTATTAATGCACAAAATAATGATCAAACTTACTTATTTGTTCAGGAGCTCAGTTCAGACTTATAAAGGCTCATTTGATGATTAGAGCATAAGTCGGTAGTTTACAATATTGAATTTATTGACAATTGTATGATAAAATTGTATGACATACCTAATTTGTTTTTTTATTAGCTAAAGTCATCAAAATTAAAAACATTTTTGAAATATTTCACTGAGTGTAGTGAAACTATAGATTGCAAGAGTTTCACTTGCATGCATTTCGGCATCTTTCTGTATTGTACCAAGTGGTTTTCATTGACTAAAATGCAGCACAAAATAAAAATAGTCACTAAACTGACAGTGACGTAAATAATCCATTTAAAGTTACGTTGTTAAAGTCTTGTTTACAAAGCAGCAAAAGATACATTTTGAGAAACCAATTTGCTCAGTTGAATCTGTGTTAACTTCCTTCCTGTGTTGCAACTGTAAAAGTAAGTCTTGTTTTTATTATTCCGTTTCATGGATGGGATTTTAAAAGAACATTGGGTTAATAGTGTTGGAAAAAATGATATACATAAAAATATGATATGATATATAAAATATATGCTCACATCACAAGTACACACCACACTCACCAGGGTCAAGCAGGGGCACCGGGTGGGACAACTTCACCCAAACCCTGAGGTAGTGTGTGGCTAGGTGGGATCACAGCAACGGAGGATGGACTACATTGTACGCACACACAAGATGGCAACAGCACACAAAAGAAAAGGGTGGATGATCAGAGACCAGGAGATGGCAGGTCTAACCACAAGGACAAACACAACAGGAGGAAATAAGTAAATAAATGACAGCAGAAAGAGTGCGGAAATGAATCTCGGGAAATCAACTGTTGCCAAAAATGTTATCACGTGAATAAATTATTCCCCAAGCATTGCTACACTTGTGCTTTCAGTGTAGCGGTTATGGCCATGTTCCTCAAATTTGAAAAGGAAAATGAGTGAGGAAAATGCCGCACAATAACACAGGGGTTGTGTTTTTTTCCCTCCTGTGGCTTTAATCAAATTTTAAAATGTGTTCTGCACAAGCTGGACAGGTTGATTTGATAACAGAGAGATTGCCAAAAGTGCCCACACAACTTGGGAAATTATAGGATGGAGCTCAAGAGAACATCTTTTGGACACAAACAAGGATTGGCCAATTTGTGCACCATGCTTGATTAATTACAAATGATCTAGCTCACACAATTAAAACATGGAAGAGTTTGATATTTAATTGGAAAAATACAGTCAAATTTATATTACTACACTAAACTACAGCTATTGCTGTACTTTCGTTCTCATGCTTTATCACTAGTAGGGCACCACTGCTGTGACATGGGTCTTTAACACTGGCCATCACGGGAGGCCAGGTCATGGGAGTCTGTTGGCTGAGTCACTCAGGCTGCTGCAGACTATAATCTTAAGCACTAACTGTGCAATGAGGCAGTGAAAGGGATGTGATCCTGTTCTCGTGACAAGAGGATGTGGGAGTGTTGATTATGTAATGCCCTCCACCCAGTTTGACATCTCGACGATGTAATTTGACGTTTGGGTGATGAGCATCATGAGGAGCCGGTAATGTTTTGTATTTCTTCACAAGCTTTGAGTCCGAGATGTGAGCATTGAGGTAAAATGTGAAATGGCTACTTTAATAAAGCATGTTTGTGGCCACACAGTGCCTTATCTAAGCTCAAACACTGTGCAGGAAATGAAAATGTCTCATGCATACAGTAGATGGTTAACAGGTTAAAGGTCAGTCCAAAATGATAATGGCAGGTTGCTCCGATATAAACTTCAATAATTTATGTATTTTTTTAGAGCTTCAAAAATGAATAGATGCATCAATGATTAATAAATAATCAACTTATCATTTATTTTGGTATTTGATAAATCATTTCTTAAACCATGTGAATATCAGCCTCTCAAATGTGAATACTTTTTTCATTTCCTTAGTTCTTATTATATTTTCTATTAATTTGTTTTATTTCTTCTCTATTAGTTTGTTAATCTGAAGCGATTTCATGGTTTCAATTAATTGGGTAATCAGTTTTGCCCTAGACAGAACAAATCAATATGAACAAACCACAAACAGTTAGTGGTTTGGTTTGTAACATATTAGACAAGAGGCAAAAATGTCCATCCCTGTTTTCCCAAATCAAGGGTGACGTGTGATTTGCCCAAAACACAAAGATAATAGGTCTGCTTTCATGGATGCCAAAGGAAACTGGTGCGCCTTAAATACCTCGAGGGTAGAAAAGCGCTTTACAAGTGAAAGTTCATTGACAATTATAAAATGTTCACATTTGAAAGAGTGAAATCAAAGTACATTTACATTTTTTATTCAAAAAACGTTTAATTGAATACCAAAACACTTGATTAATTGTCAATTCATTAATTATTTATTGGAGGTAGGTTTTGTTGATTTGAGGAAATGCTTTCAGGTCAAAACAGCAAAGTATTTTATCGTCTCAGCCTGTCATCCACACGGCTACAATGTTCTGGTTGACCTGAAATAACTTTTTGAAAACGACTTCCAGAGTGAGAAAATCTGAAGACGCCGACTTTTCATTTGCGTATAAACAAGCAAATACGGTGCTTTTTTTTTTAAAAAAAAAACAATCACATCAAGTGACCGGAAGTGAGGTTTCACGACAGCCATCATATTATCTGAATACTTTGACTCAACAGAGTCAACATTTGATGTATTATACTACAAAAAGATTAATAGAAGTAATTCCACTCTTTCGTAAGTCTAGATGAGTTTTGGAAAGCGGAAAACGACAGACCTCTGCGCAGGGGTTCTTTTTGCTTCTATAGTTTGGTGTGTCACGTGGTTCTGTCTGTGTGTCTGTTTACAGCGCCACACGTAAGTGTGCCATGTGTATTACATGGTTTTCACCTTGTGATCCATTCCCGTCTGGATACAACTATTTACAAGAAACATCAAGCTTCAGAATAATTGACTGAGAAAATAATCGTTAGTTGAGGCCCTATTTTTTCCGTCAGTGTACACACGTTTATAAAGCGCTGTATAGTCTTACTACTTGATTAATAAGAGCATATCAATGTGCAATTTAAACTGCACAGGAATAAATCAATGAGATCTAGTCAGCTGCTGCCTGCCGACAACCAAAAATAAAAATCACTTTCCCTTTTACTCTGGAAAGAATCTGTGGTATTGGATGATTTCCACTGTATGGATTAGTAGAATACAAGCTGCTGTAGTCATTTAACTCTTACATAATTCCATTGGCAAAACTTTTTTAATTGTTTATTTATGGGATACACAGAAAGTTGAGTTTGAGATTCTTTGTTAGCATGACTTAACAATTGTTGAGTGTGTGTGTCTAATCTTCCAACCTGGGAGCAAGCATGTGTCATACTCCAACTAGTAGGCAGCAGTGTTTTTCCACATTTGCACCAGACTTGACTTAACATTTTGCAGAGTGGAAAAAAAGGGAGATACAGTAATCAGAGCCTGAGAGAGGTGAATAATTAAACCATTCAAGCAATAGTTTGGAGCAACAAGTTAGAGTTCAGTTTGAAACTAGAAAAGCATTTTGTAGAACCTGTTGGAAACTTGTCCTGTATCTTGGTTTCCAAGTGCTCTGACCATTGTGGAGTTAAATGCCAAAAAATTGTCTTCTGTTGAAATGTTAAAGAATCATTTAAAAATTGTTGGATCCAGGCGATGATCCAGATAACCCTGAAAATGTAAATCACTGCTTCAATTTACAATTACTGAAAATTCCATCCAAATCCATTACAAACTTTTCATGTTATTTTGAACACTAACAAAGGAACAGATTAACGCTGGCAAAAACATAACCTCAGTGCTGCGCTTGGTGGAGGTAACTATGGCAGGAACAAAAAAAAAGCAGAAATGCAAAATGCTCAAGCAAGAACAAGAAAATGAATGCTAAACTGTGGTAAACAGTGTCATAGAAAACATATGAAAATCTTAACTGTCTAATGATGACCCACAACCTTTGACTGATGGCGTCTGACTTTACACTCTTTATGGTATACGGGAATTGCCTCTCAGTAAGCAGGCTGTGATCTCAGTCAAGTTTGTTTTGCCCCTTGGTCCAGTGTGTTTGTGGACTTAATGAATTTGACTTTAGTTTTGAAGTGCCGCTGTTACTGCTAGTTGGTATGTTTTAAATAACATCACAAATTGATGTATAACCATGTCAAATCAGTCCAGGGGTACCGACCCCGATGTCCACGCGATGCTGCAGAGTCGTGTCAACCAAGACACGCCCACAGCATCACCCCCAGATCTCATCCACCCCTGTGGCCTTGCCACCAAGGAGCTCTTTGAACACCTTGGTAACCTCAGCCCCAGAGATAGGAGAACCCGCCTCAGAGTCCCCGGGCACTGGTTCCATGTTGGAAGACGTGTCGGTGGGATTGAGGAGGTCTTGAAAGTATTCCCTCGACCGGTCCACAACATCTCGAGTAGAGGTCAGCAGCACACCGTCCCCACCATACAAGGTGTTGACTGTGCACTGTTTCCCCTCCTGAGACAGCGGATGGTGGACCAGAATCTCTTTGAAGCCATCCAAAAGTCGTTTTCCATGGCCTCTCCTAACTCCTCCCATGTACGAGTTTTTGCCTCAGTTACTGCCAGAGCCGCAGACCGCTTGGCCTGCCGATACCTGTCAGCTGCCTCCAGAGTCCCATGAGCCAAAATGGCCTGATAGGACTCTTTCTTCAGCTTGACGGCATCCCTCACCGCTGGTGTCCACCAACGGGTTCTGGGATTACCGCCACGACAAGCACCGACCACCTCCAATTTGCTCCAATCAGCCGCATCGACAATGGAGGAACGAAACATCGCCCATTCGGACTCAATGTCCACTGCCTCCTTCGGAACTTGGTCAAAGTTCTCCCGCAGTGGGAGTTGAAAATCCTTCTGACAGGGGACTCTGCCGGGCGTTCCCAGCAGACCATCACAATGCGTTTGGGTCTGCCAGGTCTGACCGGCATCCTTCCCCACCATCGGAACCAACTAACCACCAGGTGGTGATCGGTTGACAGCTCCGCCCCTCTCTTCACCCAAGTGTCCAAAACATGTGGCCGCAAGTCCGACGACACAACCACAAAGTCAATCATCGAACACCTCTCTAGGTCTCACTGTCGCAGCAAACATGAGCGTTGAAGTCACCCAGTAGAACAAGGGAATCCCCCGAGGGAGCACTTTCTAGTACTTCCTCTAAGGACTCCAAAAAGGGTGGGTATTCTGAACTGCTGTTTGGTGCATAAGCAAAACCAAGGACCCCTCCCCCCACCCAAAGGCGTAGGGAAACTACCCTCTCGCTTACCGGGTTAAACCACAACGTGCAGGCTTGGAGCCAAGGGGCAACAAGAATTGCCAAGAAACAACTTCTCATTGCTGGCAACACCAGAGTGAAATGAAGTCCAGCCCCTCTCGAGAGGACTGGTTCCAGAGCCCTTGCTGTGCGTTAAGGTGAGCCCGACTATATCGAGCCGGAATTTCTCCACCTCACGCACCAGCTCAGGCTTCTTCCGCGCCAGAGAGGTGACATTCCACGTACCAACAACTAGCTTCTGTAGCCGAGGATCGGACCGCCAAGGCCGCTGCCTCCGGCCGCCACCCAGCTCACTTAGCACCCGACCCCTTTGGCCCCTCCTACGAGTGGTGAGCTCATGGGACGGGGGACCCGTGTCCCCTTTTCGGGCTGTGCCCGACCAGGCCCCATGGGTACAGGTCCGGCCACCAGACACTCGCCATCGCGCCCCACCTCCAGGCCTGGCTCAAGAGGGGGACCGCGGTGACCCGCGTCCGGGCGAGGGAAAACGAACTCCAATGTTTTTAATCATAATCAGGGTATTTTGAGCCACTCTGTCTGGTCCCTCCCTTAGGACCTGTTTGTCATGGGTGAGCCTACCAGGGGCATGACAGCCCCCGACAACTTAGCTCCTAGGATCATTGGAACACGCAAACTCTTCCACCACGATAAGGTGGTGACTCAGGGGAGAAGGCGTCTTCAATTCAAATTTAAAAAATACGTTTTTTTAAAAGTCTGTTATGGAATTGTTTTTACAGCAAAGGTCCGAACCAATGGTTTTGCATTAAATTGCATCAAACAGACTCATTTGAGTATTAAATGTAATGAAACCTAATGTGACTGTGGATGGTTGTTTGTCAGACTGGTGACCAGTCTAAAGTATACCGGTCCTCTCGCCCGAATTAGCTTCAGCATACCCCTGCGAACCAAAAGAGAATAAGCAGCATAAATGGATAGATGGATGATGTAATAAATGAATATTGAATATGTTTCAATACTACACACATATTTTGGCATCTAAATTGCATGTATTAAGAATACAATAAGAAGATGAATACAAGGGGCTTATTTTTTAGTTAACTACAACTGCTCCGTTTTTTCTGGAAAAAAAAAAGATTAAATAATAACAATTTAATACGTGTCTTTTTAACAGAAAAGCTGCAACAGTACACCCTCCTAAAGTTTCACATTTTCTTGTTACTGTTGTAGTTGACATTGGGATTTGGCTTAGTTTGTCACAAAATTCATCTTTTTGTTTATCTTTGAGTAACATCTCTGCAGCAGAAGCAGTGTTTTGTTTTGCTCCAATATCCACATAATCCTTAGTGAACACTCATTTGTACCTTGCTGTGCTATAAATTAATGTGTTATGACTCGTAGATTTTTCATCCTGGGATCCAAGCGACATTTTCCCTGCTCTCACATCAAACTTGTGTGGATACTTCCCCTCAAATTATGTGTGTTTTGTCAAATTGTCGCGTCACATTTGCTACGGTTTCAGAGCATATGAGACCCAGCATTTGGCACAGGATTCTGGAAGAGTGAACATACATTTGTCCATCCTTACACTTTTAACAACTGTGAGCACTTCTTAGCGTGTTTCTGTGAGCAGATCGCAGTTTCTGAGTAGCATTAATTATAAAATAAATATTTACCTGCACTTGCGTCCCGCTTTCTGCATTCTGAGGACTCGCAATATTACACCATGTCTTGACATGACACCATGGTTCTCATTTGCTTATCGGCAAGTAAACAAACAGTTTAATTGGCTTGTATTGAGGTCCAGCATTTGGTGATCGCTACTCTTTAAGGGTTTGTTATGGGATATAACGAACATATGAGACCTGTTGACAAATGAACTCATCAGGTATTTCCCTACTTGAAATAATGGTGACTTAACTAAGGAAATACATGAAACCACTGCACTTTCACTCACTACTCCAACCTTCTTCCTGTTCACATTCTGCACCCACAGCTGTCCAATAAGAGACAAGAGTGCTTGGTGTGCTGGGAATTTTATACCAGGTGAACAGAGACTGCACTTTATTTTATCTACCTTTTTTTTACCTGTAAAGTTTTAAGTTCATTTAGTGTGTGCATATACTATGTGTTATGCATGCAGTTCATCAAAGCTAGCTTATCAGACCATCAAATGTTCATTAAAATAATATTAATTTGTTATCTGCAAGTCCATGTCTCATTTATTGTGAATATGAGGAAACCATATCAGCAATTCATGCAGTTTATGTATAGGTCCTTGTTCTATTTCCACATAGGTGATACACAAGAAGAAGAACAATTTGCATAATTGTCCCATTTTTCATGGCCGCACTCCAGAAACTGCACACAAGTCTAACAAATGTAAAACATTACTTCCATGTAGATTACAAAACATTTAAAGACTTAAAATGGGCAGCTTATGTATTTTGTGATAGTGAATAAACTTGTCTGAAATAGAATGTAAAATGTAATACTTTACACAACGCTCAAAAATTCTGACCGTCTTTAGAAAAAGGATTTAGGATTTTATCACTCAAGGAATGCAGGGATTGGAGAGAATATTAGTAATCCGAGAAAGCTTTCTACAAGCTTTCTCGGATAAAAAAGCAAGGTAGCTGGAATATGGACTAATGTGGCAAAACTGCCAACACTGTACATACAGTTCTTTATCAGCTCTTGCCCACAATAAACTTTTGGGGGAAATCAGGTGTAGAAAATGGTTCATAGTCAAATATTTAATAAAATTTCTCATCCATGTTAATAGAAAAACATGATTTTACCAGTTAATAGCCTGACTTGAGCAAACAGCATACAGGGCTCACAAATATTTAGTGCTAAGTACGAAGTGACAGAAAAAACATGCTTGAAAGCACTTCCTTTACTCTTTTGAAACATCCTCTTCACTCAACATAAAACTCAACCATCCACTTGTAGTATCACCTTGTTTCAAGCTTGGCTGCCGGCCAGAGAGTCACTCCACCAAAACCATTCGGCTAATCAAAATTCAGTGAGATGAGAACATGAAAAGCAGTCTTCACACTTTGATTGAGAAATGCCCGAGATCTTTTGCCTTTGATGCAGAACACACTATTTTTTGTTGGTTTTAGCTTAGGAAGACTATCAGGAGAGCCAGGCATCCTGGTATTCTCAGGCTAAAATCATGGTTTGTTGTTTTAGCGTCATTATGCAAAGTATTGTGAAAGGCAACCTGAAAATCCACAATCTTTTTCTCATCTACCAAACTAATTGCAACTTCCCTGTTTGGACAGCTGATTGTTTTGAAGTAAAATTACTGATTTTAAGCTTTCTTCTGAGCAGGGAATTAAAGCCACAGTTAGAAACTGAGAGAGGAAGTGGTCAAACATCAAGTTTGGTTCCTGGTTTTTTTTATTATTTTTAAAACACATAAGTGTCAAAGTGACCAAAACAAAACATTCATGTTAAATTCACTTGAAACTCTAAATCAGGATTTGAAAGTGCAGCCAAGGGACCATTTTCAGCCTGCAGCTCACTTTTTCTTGGCCCTTGGCAATTTGTAACAATAAAATTAACCAGTAATTAATGAGTTGTATTATTAGATATTGCATTAATTGCTATGTCGCCTATAACAAAGCTAAGATGTGAAAGTACAACATATACTGTAGGGATGTATGATTTTTTTTTCAAGCGGATTTCAATAACTTCCTGTTTCTCAAGACCGATACAGGTAACTGATAATTTATTTAGAAGTATTATTCTATTACATTAGTATTAACAGTAGTTTGAGCACACCAGGAAGTAAGAAAGAGTCAAACAAAGTTGGATTTGTCAAACTGTATCTGTAACTTTGTCCTAAAAAAGTATCATGACATCACTTGTATTAACAAAACATTCTAAAAATATTGGCGGCTCAGAAGTGCAAACTGTGGTTCCAAGGTCCTTACCCTGCCGTTGTCTCAGGCAAACATTTTTTCACTTTTCAAAACACGTTGACAATAGGAACAAACCCCGGGCCCTGAATGTCGTAGTAATGCTGGCGTATCAGGTGGCTGATAAGATTTAAAACTTGATTTTTTTTTCCCTCATCATGGAATGTTTGCAGAGCATTTGCCAAAATGTTACTCTGAAACGGTGAGAAGTTCCAATCCGATCTTTTTTTATATACTGTAGTTTCTTATAGTGGCCAAAAGTTGCGAACGTTATACAGCAACCGGCCCGGCCCGATCTCGTGGCGGAAGCCAATTTTATCCAATCTTCAAAATACAGCGGATTGGCAGCCAATCCTGATACTGAAGATCGGATTGGAACGCCAATATAATAAACACCATGTTTGTTAATAAGTGAGCACAGGGGAAGTTACGACAGGCTGTTTGCAGCACAAAAAACACATAAAAGGAGCGCTTGGTTTGCTCAGCCTAACCCACCTACAGCAGAGTATGGGTAATCTCGCCTGGAGGAGCATTTTCTTGATCGACTATCTGAGATTTTTTAAATGTTATCGGATTTACTGTGCCCTGCGATTGACTGGCGACCAGTCCAGGGTGTACCCCACCTCTCGCCTGAAGTCAGCTGGGAAAGGCTCCAGCATACTAATAATCCTTCTTTTCAAGCCTATATTTTTCAGAATCAGTAGCAGTTAAGACACATATGGAGCTTAAAGCCGTGCCTCTACTCCACATGGTTCAAGGACATCTTTACGTTGGGTAGGACGTTTAATTGTTTAAAACTGCTAAAAACCAAACTAACATTACACACTAACATGATGCAAAAGGATGTGTTTGTTGTGGGTTTTCCCAGTATGTATCGCTTTAAAATAAAATTAAAATGTATTTTCAAGGAAGGTCCGTATTAAAAGGGCTGCTCATACAAGAGAGATGTGAAAACTGGATTAAAATATTGGTTAGATCACGTCATCTGGGGCCTAATCCCAGTCTTGTGATTGGGCTACTGAGTCCCTGACAGCAGGGGCCCTGCTGAAAGAGACCCAGCATCCTGGCAGATTTAAGAATCTCGTCTGCAAAAATCCTACTCAAGTTCCAAGGCACCTACCTCAATCAAAGCACATGGATTCAGTATCGGCCTTGTGCAGCATCAAAATGACACTGAGGAAGGTTGGAGGCGTGCCCCGAGCAAAATGGGGAATCATTTCGTATCAATCTGACAACTGTGACAACATGACTAGAACTGCATGACTTCAATCTGGGCTTTTCCCCTGCCCTCCCACCACAAGATTACGCGTCACAATTAATAACGCCACACACACACAATCCTCACATTCTATGTCTAAATTGTTTAAACGGGTGTGAGTCCTTTTAATTCAACAAAGTCCGATACCAAGTCCAGTACCATACAAAACAGAATCAGCATTTGTGCTTGTTAAAAGTTGTATAATTTGGTAACCCATGCTAATTTAGCAAGAGTGCCAACCCAAACAGTACTTCATAGGTGCAGTCACACTTCCGGTACACAAGACATTTTTTTAAAGCTACTTGGTGGTCACTGTACTCCTGGGATTACGTTTAACTTTTATTTGTTGATGATTGTCACTCAGGTTTCTGTTGGGTTTTTCTATGCATCGATTGGTTACGCTGGCATTTGGCGAAATCAAATCCAGTGTTTTGGTGCGTTTGGTGGTCACACTTGCCTCACTCAGGACTATCAGGCAGGCGGACCAAGAGTCATCTCTCAATTGGCCTCCGTCCTGTCGTTCCTGGCCTGTGTTCATACTTGACCAAATGAACTGTAGTAGCACAGCAAAATGACTCTAGACCTTTTTAACCGGACCAAAAAGTGCAAAGTGCTGATGATTGGATATCACCACAAAGGAGATGTTGTACTCTACTTGAAATGAATCAAATAGTTCCCAGCAGCTATTTTGTGGGTGAAGAAGAAACACTAGAACAAAACAACCTTGCAAACAGGCACTGTGACCTTAACTGAGTATGCAGGAACAGATTTTGAGGTTTAAATCCGCGACTTTCCCTACTTAATAAATGCTAGGAGGGATATTTTGTTGGGCATATGAAAGGTCCATTCCAGCAAACTAGACAAATGAAAAGCAAGCATTATCCAGATGAGCCGAGTTGTGTGCAGCGCCTACCTGCAAATCTGCGCCTTGAAGCCGACAATCCATGTACTTTTCCCACGCATAGCACAAGTCGCTCTGCAGTGCACTGGCCATGTCGTCCACGCCAACGCCAATCAAGGTGTTGGGGAAGCCAGGAAAAAAACAAACAAATCTTCCCAAAGTTCCCTGACTGGCGTCGTCCAAATCCCCAAATGTATTCCTGCGTTGTTCATTGCAGATCCATGATTCACTTCGCTACTCCTGTCACTTTTTCATTCAGCATCTGCAGAGGTATACGTGACACTTTTAGTTGCTCAGACTTTGCTGACAAACACATAACACATATAACTCGGCGTACTTGAACCTCTTGGATCCGCAAACTGTGACGCACAGCCGTATGATAAAATAACATGGACACGGGCGCTTAAACTACCTACATAGCTAGCTAGCTATTAGCTAAGCTGGGACAGGAGATGAAGAAACAATGGTTAACAGGCTCCTCATTTCCGCTCCGGATATATTTCAAAATAAAGCGCTGCAGCTGATTCGTGTTTGATATACACACTTTTCTCTCAAATATTTTTATGTTTCACGATAAGCTATACATAGAGCACTCCGAAGTAATTTAATTCAAAATAAATTAGTACTGGGAGGGGTACTAATTATTGGCTATTGTCTTTTTATTTGAAATTCAATTCAGACAATGTATAATTTGTTCTCACTAACTTTATCACACGGCATTAAATGATTCCAATATTTCTAACAATATTATTTATGTAATAAATCAGTTATTCACTAGAGCGGCTGTACACGATGAACTCCAGCTTTGAATTCGGAAAAAAATGCCCTGATATGAACTTATTTTAATAGCATTGGTTACGTTTAGCCGTTGCCCTGCGATTGACTAAGGTCCGGGGTGTACCCCGCCTCCCGCCCAAAGCCAGCTGGGATAGGCTCCAGCATACCCGCGACCCTAATGAGGATAAGCGGTATAGAAAATGAATGAATGAATGAATGAATGGTTGAATGGCATCGTGCTGTTCTGTATGCTGCGGTCAAAACAGTTAGTGTACCACTGAAAAGCGGGCACTAATTATCCACGTCGACTAAACTATCACGGCGTTTAGACATCCTTTTTGTGTTTCGTGTGAAATTCCAAAAGGGAAAAAATATTTTCATACATACCTGATTCCCCCCCCCCCCCTATATTAGAGCCAGCTAATGCTAGCCGAGCCGTACACTAAAAGAATCAAGCCCTGATCGAGGACTGCAAGTATCAAGACCCCCTCCATACAGGACAATGCGGTGAAACTTGATGGATGGCTTGATAGGATTTATCTTTATGGAGATTTGTTTTTTTAAACAACGTGACTGCATTTTGTCAACCAATAAATATCTTTCATAAAGATACTAGGATCGGCTTTCAACAAAAATGGTACGGTCTACAGTGACTAAAAGGCACGTCAAGGATCATCACCGGTCAAGGAAGCAATTTGGATAAAAGCACTTAAATATGTTTTTTTACTTTAAAATAGTAGTTTAAACACAGTAAAATGTGCACATTACTACATTTTATGGCCTAAAATTGTTATGTACACGATCGACAACGTTCCTTACGGACAAAAGTGAGGGTATTTTTCTCCCTAGCAAACAGTGACGTATGTGTGACTCCAGGTTTTTCCCATTGGGTGACGCAGAAGTAATTCCCCGATCAATCAAAGTGGTAGCAGTGGTGCGTTCGGGTACACAAATAGACGCGTCTTCTAATGCAATTATTAGAAAAAAACATACCTTAAGAAACAATCCTCAGTTTTGATGGACATTCTCAGAAAAAAGCAAAACATTTGTTTAATACTTTTATTAAGTGCAAAATGTATTACATTCATTATAAATAAAATTAATATTTATTTTACATAGAGGTGTTTCGAATAATTTAACTGAGTTTTTTAAAAGTAATTTTAGAAGATTTTCATTAAATCTGAGTTGATAGAATATAGAAATATAGCAGAATATAAATGTAATGACATTTTGGTTTGTGAATATTAAAACTTTCATCACAAAACTGACCAATCATGTCTTTAAATTATGCATAATGTTCTGTACTACCTTTGGTCCTTTGAGGCTCAGGGTACGGCAATATATATATATATATATTCATAGCGGCATAGAAAATGGATGGACATTTTTGGTCTTTAAGATGTAATTGTAATGAACCCTACTATACACAAGAGGTCGCTGCCAGGACGTTACAGCCACAGACACCGCAAACGAGCTTGTTAGAAAAAAGTGTTTATTCATTTGTTGCCCACCATGTAAACTCATCCCTACAGCTTGTACAAGAACTTTAATTGTGAGGCCTGACAATAATCCAAGCAAGCCACAGCCAAAAGGAGATGGTGTCATGTGTTGCTATAATTTACCATTAAATTACTACTCCCTTGAGTTGTATCCTCAGTTTATGTGCACTTGGGAAAAATGACAACATAATAGTGTTTATATTTACAATTCTGTTTGGGTTTTATAATGTAGAAATGCAGATAAGAATAACAATGAGCAATAAAAGGCACAGTAAATTCAGGCTTTCAGTGGCATTTCCAGCTATGTAATGCTGAGTGGCTCTTAATTTGCTGCCACGCTTTAGTACCCGCCATCTCTCTCTACACAGCCTACTTCAAATGCGTTGTCAGGGCATTTGCAAGAGCGGCCGTTTGGTGTTGCTAAGCAGAGGTGTGTGCAGCCGCCGTTGTTCACCGCACAGTAGTTTTGTCCTGTAAGAGGGAGCACACAGACACCGGAAGACATTCTTATAAAGTCAAATAGCAGAGAGCAACAGGAAGCAATCTTCATGGTTTGTTCAACGGCTATATTCCCTCCTAAACAAAACACATAGCTAACAGCAGATGTTCCAGGCCCTCCCACTGGTCTCCACATTCCCTGGCTTCATGCATGCAATCTTATCTAGAAGGGAGGATGAGGTCTGGTGCTGCTACATGATCACTAACATCACGTATCCTCTCACTTACTGATGGATGCACAATTTCTTGTTTTTTTTTTTCCTTTTCAGGGCAACCTGCAATTTTTATGGTGTAAAACACACTTGGAATGCACAGTGGTCATAGTCAAAGTGGTGCACAGGGAACAGTGGTCATAAAACTGTGCAAGACTCAAGTCCTTTCTAAGAATGGCTCTTGAGCAGGGTAGCAATATTTAGACTTTGCTCACTGGGCAAAAATATGAACATGAATTCACATTGAACCATTGTAATTGTCACATTTACCTGAAGGACACTGTGCATAAGCTGTGGTGATCCCATATAACTTGCTACGTTTCTGAGGCTGGAACTCATCAGACTCCTTGCCATTATAGCGGTCCACTGCAACCACAACGTCCCTGTTGTAAACAATGCGAGAGGTGAGTAATCCCAGACTCACAAAATATCGTAGTCTGCATGTTTTCTATAAAGACTGTCAAGAGTGAGTAAGTGTGGGCAGATGTAACTGGCAGAGTTATTTGATGTCCAAGTGTCTGTACCTTCCCCCACCGAAGCAGAGAAATTGCAAGCAGCTGCCACTTTTTAGGATGCCTTCCGACCCCACATACACACACACACGCACACACACGCACATGCACATGCACACATACACACACAGAGAGCCCCAACCCCCCACCAATCTAAGACTAGCCAATGTGGAAAACCAGCCACATGGGTAAAAGCTGCTTGGTAAACTTGGTAAGGGCCATAATTTGATTTTGCCATCCAGCAGTAGTGGGAATAAACACAAACCTCCTAACATTGCTCCTCGAATTGTTCCTGCGGCACAGTAGAACCTCTACATTCAAATGCCACTGAAGTTGTACAATTTCTAATTCAACCAAAATTCGAGCCGGGCCTCAGTAAATCATTTTAATTTTTTAATTGTTTGTAATATTTACCTTTTTATTTTCAATAAAAATAATTTATATTTTTAATTTTTTCAGTTTAAAAAAATTATTATATTGTTAAGCACCTTTACTCCAAACATGCCACCACATTACAGAAGGTACCAGAAAGAAATACAGTCACCCCTCATTTAACGCGGTTAATTGGTCCCAAACCCGACCCTGATAAATTAAATTGGGAGCTGAGCTTGACTCCATCCTCAACCCGAAAAGGCCCCACAAGCTCATCTTTGATGAAACCAGCCCAAACCAGTACTCCACCTCCATCTTGCTGGCGTCTGAGTCGGACTGGAGCTCTTTGCCCTTTACCGATCTAGCCACGAGCCCATCCATCAGGCCCATCAAGACTTACTCTCATGTCATCAGTCATAAAATCTTAGAAAAATCTGTCTTCAGATATTTCTTGGCCCAGTCTTGAGTTTCAGCTTGTATATCTTGTTCAGTGGTGGTCGTTTTTCAGCCTTTCTTACCTTGGCCATGTCTCTGAGTATTGCACACGTTGTGCTTTTGGGCATTCCAGTGATGTTGCAGCTCTGAAATACGGCAAAACTGGTGGCAAGCGGCATCTTGGCATCTGCACGCTTGATTTTTCTCGGTGCATGGGCAGATATTTTTTTCGCCTTGGTTTTTCCCTGTTGACTATTTTGAGTGAAAAACTTGATTGTTCGACCATCACGCTTCAGAAGCTTGGCAATTTTCCCTCTGCAAGATATCTCACTATTTTTGACTTTTCGGAGCCTGTCAAGTCCTTCTTTTGACCCATTTTGCCAAAGGAAAGGAAGGTGCCTAATAATTATGCACTCCCTGTATGCGTGTATGTTCATAACTGCTCATCAACATAAATAAGTAATAGTAGCAGCTACAACTGACATCATTATTTGTATCATTTCTAGTTGTTCTTTAGCATCATGTTTAGTTCATGTATGCAGTTATAATACATTTCAGAATATACCTGCATTGTTTTGTAAGTCAGTTCAATAAAAAAGTTTGTCCAGTCCTATATTTTTGTCATTTGTGAAAAAGTAATGTTAAAATATCGTCCCATCTCATGAACTCAATATCGTGTACTGTCTCATCTTGTGATCTGAGTGTATTGCGATACCCCAACTTTAAACCCCATACCATGATTCTCACAGTTACTAAACACATTTTAATTTCTGTTTTACGCATTAAAAATCAATTACAGGGGCGTACAATATACAATATTGTGCTTACAAGACGTCCCGATACCCATCATATCTTGTCATAGCATCTCCCTACCAGAAAAAGTTGAGTCACTTGACTTGTAAGACAGTGCCTTCTGCTGGATTCATAGATGGAGCTCTGCTTTCTTGCTGCAGATAGTGCCATCAAACCAATTTGTATTGTATAAATCTTTACAATGAAGAAAGTAAAGCTGCAAATATTCAAATGCCAAAACGCGAAAGGCAGGGATCTACTGTACAATTCCTGTCCGTCATGGATAAAATGATGAGTAATTTTTGTTTGTTAATTTGTATATACAACAGGTAACTTATTTTGCCATAGGACAGGTGAGAGTGTTAACATGTGACTTAAAATGTTTCCTGCACAGGTAATAAAGCTTTTCTGACGGTGAAAATGGAACATATTGAGTTTCAGTTTCTAGGGGATAAATGCATTCCAAATGTGATCAAATCAGGTTAACCAGTGTCCCAGAATAGTGAGTTCAAGCTCAGAGGTTCCCCTGTACTAAGACGTTGTACACTGCTTTATTTCTGTAACTACCAGTGTGTCTTCATTGTACTGTGATTGATTACGTATGACCAGATATTGTGCATATTATTGCGTATTGTGCGTATTATGCATGCACATGACAATACAAAGAGTCATCTACGTTCCGATAACTAGATGAAATAGCTGATTCAAACCTTCGCCAGTCAGTGTAGTAGATGTTCTTCCCAAAAGACGTGACCCCAAACGGGTACTGAATGCCCTCCATGATCTGTCTGCGATCACCTCGTCCAGGATGCGTACATTCCAATTTATGTGTGCCTACGGGCAAGAAAGAGTACATTCAACGCTGATTGGCAAACATAACTTCATTGATAAGTCTTTGCGCCTTCCGACCTACCAGCATCTGCCCAACAAAGCAGAGAGCTTTGAGAGTCGTAGGTCAAGCCGTTGGGCAGACCAAGATCATCCTTAATCAGCACCCGCCTGTTGGATCCATCCATGTAAGAAGTCTCAATCTTGGGAGCCTCTCGGTTCCAGTCGGCCCAGTACAGATTACTGTGGTAATGACATGTCATGATCAATCAAAAGTTAACATTTTGTGCATACACAGTGTCTTGAATCATAGTACCTTAATGCACACTCCATTTTTAACTCTGCCCCGTGCAAAGCTGCAAGAAGCATATATGTTTATGCCTGCTTTGTTAGTATCCTTTTTTTTGCTAGCATACTTCCAGCGGAATGACATCAGTCCAAGAAAGCATCAATTAGTCTTTTTTTTATGGCAAGGGATGGATATTATGTTTTTCTTTCCAATTTCAATTTGGATCGTTTAATAGTAGCACAGAACTTTCAAGAGCTGGTGCATGTTTCAGGGAACAAGCCATCAATGTACATTAAAAAAGGTACCAAATAAAGGTGAGGAAAAAGCTTGAAGTATGTGGGCACTTGGCGCCCACTTTAAAATGTGCTTTCCTGCTACCTATAGGACTGGAGTGGAACAGTAACAAATATGTTTTCACTTCGACAGAACAGGGGCCATCAATGTTTCTTCTTGTGCGAGCTACAGTACCTCTACGAAATGAAAATGACCAAGAGCTACTCATTTTTGTAAAATTTATTTTCATAGCTTAATTCAACACAAAAATAATCTATATGCTTGCTTTACCAATCAAATGCTGGTATCCACAACTCACATCTTGTATTTTAGAATGCATTTCTTTCTGACTTTTTTACATTATTAACTGAAAACATGGATGAAAAGCAGGCTTGTGATGCCTCATCTGGCCATGGGCATCGAGCTGGAGACCCTTGCTGTAGAAATTAGAAATATATTATTAAAATAAAAAAAATTAAGATATTATATATTTTGTATTTTAGTTCATTCAGCCATACTTATGCTTGAAATGCTAAATTTAGGCAAATTAATAGAGTGATTGAGTGAAGCCATAAAATGTGAAGCGTGAAGTGGCAGAGGATTACTGTATTGTACTTGTTGACAATTTTTCACAATTTATGAGATGCTTAAATCAGGGATTTTACTAGTTATAAAGTATAATCATTAACATTTTCAAGAAATTTTAAACTACATTCTTGACTGTATCAAATACAAGTCCAGGGTGTACCCCGCCTCCCGCCCAAAGCCAGCTGGGATAGGCTCCAGCATACCCGCGACCCTAATGAGGATAAGCGGCACAGAAAATGAATGAATGAATGAAATTGAACTACTGAAATAAGTTAACTTTTCAAAGACATTCTCATTTCTTCATTTTTTTGTTTTGTTTAATCCAAATTGTCAATACATAAAATCTGGGGGGTTGTCACATACAGTAATTGTGTTTTAATTGGGATCAGTGAACATAATTAAGCCACATTATTGTGTTGGAAAAACAACCTTTAAATGGGTGAAAAAGACAACAAACAACATATTTTTGTAACCTTGGTAAGAAAACATGAATCATTACAGTACTTACCCATTGGGAGGATCAGTGATAATAGCACGAGGGTTGACAAGATCTGAGTTAACGATGACACGTCGCTGAGAACCATCAAGCGAGGCCACTTCGATGTGATCCTTCACAGAATCCGTCCAGAACATAGTTCGTCCCAGATGGTCAATTGCAATCCCCTCTGGGCTGTGCAAATCTTTGCCAAAAACAACAAAGTATATTGTAAACATTTGTTTTGGGGAAAAAAAGAACTACATGAGTGAGCGATGAAAGAAGGCACTACCAGATCTAATGACCACCACAGGCTCTCCACCCTGAATGCTGGCCTTGCTGATAGATGGAGACGTGATCTCGGTCCAGTAGACCATCTTGTCCACGCAGTCGTAGGCCACTCCAATGACCACTTTCTCCTGTGGAGCAGGCGCCAAACAGCAAGCTTTGAACTGCGCTCACTTCAAACACTCGGATGGTTGCAGATACAAACATGAAGCAGATGTGTTTTTAGACACTAACGCCTCGACATAAATTTAAACAAACAGTGCCACACACTGAGACGGAGCCAGACTTCAGACCAGCTGCTTTGGAAATGAGCCTAACATGTAATGTTGATTTCATTTGCACAGAGCTGGTGTTTGCAATTAGAGACCATTTCACCATGTGAACTCAATAAAGCGCAGACTGAATGTATGCGGCCGACCAAGAATGGGATTCATTTTTTTAAGGAAATAATTTGCAAGCACTGTATAATAGATCTCACCTGACACCTTTACAATAAAAGACAAAGCTGTTGGCAGCTGTTCATTTTAGCTTTTACTGCATATTTAGATCATGGGGGTCATTAAACAGCAAAACAGTATAAAGCACTGTCTATCACTTTACACCTGTAAATTAGAAGTAACTCACAGGTAGATGAAGGACAGTCTTGGCATCATCTTTCTTCATGTCGTAACCTTCCAGGGGGACATGCTCTATTCTGCCACTCTGAGTGTACAACAGGTGTGTTCCAGGAGGCACAGGGTGGACATCAGGTCGAGGGGTGGGTCCAATGGGTGGTCTCACTCCACCATGGTCAATACCTAATAAACAACAACAACAAAAAATGAGACAGTCTCTTGGGAGAAACAATACTTCCACTATCAATATCTTGTTTGATTGGAGATTGTAAATTGTCCTTGGGTGTGAATGTGAATCTGAATGGTTTTGTCTGTGTGTGTGTGTGTGTGTGTGTATCTTCTTTTGAACCAGTTATTGCACCTTTCAAAGCAGAAAAACAGCCCTTGTAAAGATGGACGCTGAGTTCTTCTAGATTATGATTTATTCAATTTAGGATCCATTTAGGATTTTTTTGTGTTGCAAAGTAAAATGAAAGTAAAACTCTTTTACTTTGGAAAAGAACCTCTGATTTATGTTTGTTGCAATTTGTTCTTCATGATTTGCTTGTACATTATGAGGATACACGATTCTTTATGTGCCTTAGCACCATCAACGTTTCTAGTTCGGATCTTGAGCTGAAACATTTTGGGAATGCTTTGACACCATTTCCCACAGCATTCTTCTTGACAGAAAAAGATTTCTTGGTATCACAAACACAGCACTCAACTGGTATAAATCAGACAACACACCAATATTATTATGGGTATCACGGATTGTCTATAACGAACACTATGTTCAAGCATAAGGGTGTCCACATGCGGCACCAGGACACCCTGGGCCGCAGTTTGATAATCAACTTTGTGGTTGTGTCGTCAGACTTGCGGCCACATGTTTTGGACACTCGGGTGAAAAGAGGGGCGGAGCTGTCAACCGATCACCAGGTGGTGGTGAGTTGGTTCCGATGGTGGGGGAGGAGGCCGGTCAGACCTGGCAGACCCAAACGCATTGTGAGGGTCTGCTGGAAACGTCTGGCGCAGTCCCCTGTCAGAAGGAGTTTCAACTATCACCTGCGGGAGAGCTTTGACCAAGTTCCAAAGGAGGAAGCGGACATTGAGTCCAAGTGGGCGATGTTTCGTGCCTCCATTGTCGTTGCGGCTGATCGGAGCTGTGGCCGTAAGGTGGACGGTGCCTGTCGTGGCAGTAATCCCAGAACCCGTTGGTGGACACTATCTAAGAGGGATGCCGTCAAGCTGAAGAAAGAGTCCTATCAGGCCGTTTTGGCCCATGGGACTCTGGAGGTAGCTAACAGGTACCGGCAGGCCAAGCGGTCTGCGGCTGTGGCAGTCACTAAGGCAAAAACTCGGACATGGGAGGAGTTCGGAATGGGCATGGAAAACGACTTCCAGATGGCTTTGAAGAGATTCTGGTCCACCATCCACCGTCTCAGGAGGGGGAAGCAGTGCACAGTCAACACTGTGTATGGTGGGGACGGTGTGCTGCTGACCTCAACTCGAGATGTTGTGGACCGGTGGAGGGAACACTTTGAAGACCTCCTCAATCCCACCGACACGTCTTCCAACGTGGAAGCAGTGCCTGAAACTCTGAGGCAGGTTCCCCTATCTCTGGGGCTGAGGTTGCCAAGGTGATCAAAGAGCTCCTTTGTGGCAAGGCCCCGGGGGTGGATGAGATCCGCCCAGAGTTCCTTAAGGCCCTGGATGCTGTGGGCGTGTCTTGGTTGACTCGACTCTGCAGCATCGCGTGGACATCGGGGTCGGTGCCCCTGGACTGGCAGACCGGGGTGGTGGTCCCGCTTTTCAAGAAGAGGGACTGGAGGGTGTGTTCTAACTTTGTGTGGGATCACACTCCTCAGCCTTCCCGGTAAGGTCAGAGTCCCGGTAAGGTTTATTCAGGGGTTCTGGAGATGAGGTTTCCCTGGATAGTCAAATCTTGGATTCAGGAGGAGCAGTGTGGTTTTCGCCCTGGTCGTGGAACTGTGGACCAACTCTATACTCTTGGTAGTGTCCTTCAGGGTGCATGGGAGTTTGCCCAACCAGTTTACATGTGTTTTGTGGACTTGGAGATGGCATTCGACCGTGTTCCTCTGGGAATACTGTGGGGAGTGCTGCGGGAATATGGGGTATCGGACCACCTAATCCAGGCGGTTCATTCCCTGTATGACCAGTGTCAGAGTTTTGTTCGCATTTCCGACAATAAGTCGGACCCGTTTCTAGGGAGGGTTGGACTCCGCCAGGGCTACCCTTTGTCACAGATTCTGTTCATTACTTTCATGGACAGATTTTCTAGGCGCAGCCAGGGCGTTGAGGGGTTTCAGTTTGGTGGCCGCAGGATTCGATCTCTGCTTTTTGCTGATGACGTGGTCCTGCTGGCTTCATTGAGCAGTGACCTTCAACTCTCACTCGATTGATTCGCAGCTGACAGTGAAGCGGCTGCGATGAGAATCAGCACCTCCAAATCCGAGTCCATGGTTCTCACCCAGAAAAAGGTGGAGTGCCATCTCCGAGTCGGGGATGAGGTCCTGCCTCAAGTGGAGGAGTTTAAATACCTCTGGTTCTTGTTCACGGGTGAGGGAAGGATGGAACGTGAGATGGACCGGCTGAGTGGTGTG
Source organism: Oostethus manadensis (assembly GCA_024372805.1). NCBI lineage: Eukaryota > Metazoa > Chordata > Actinopteri > Syngnathiformes > Syngnathidae > Oostethus > Oostethus manadensis. Next base: position 4,312,284 of record QODF01000041.1, read on the forward strand.
GTGTCTGCAGTGTAGCGGACTCTGCACCGGTCTGTCATGGTGAAGAGAGAGCTGAGCCAAAAGGCAAAGCTCTCAATTTACCAGTCGATCTACGTTCCTACCCTCACCTATGGTCATGAGCTTTGGGTAATGACCAAAAGGACAAGATGGCGGGTACAAGTGGCCAAAATGAGTTTTCTCTGCAGGGGGGCTGGGCTCTCCCTTAGAAATAGGGTGAGAAGCACAGTCATCCGGGAGGGACTCGGAGTGGAACCGCTGCTCCTCCGCATTGAGAGGAGTCAGATGAGGTGGCTCGGCCATCTGGTTAGGATGCCTCCCGGATCCCTCCCTGGGGAGGTGTTCAGGGCACGTCCAACCGGTAGGAGCTCTCGGGGAAGACCCAGGACACGCTGGAGAGACTATGTCTTTCAGCTGGCCTGGGAACGCCTTGGCATCTGCCAGGAAGAGCTGGACGAAGTGGCCGAGGAAAGGGACATCTGGGCTTTCCTGCTTAGGCTGCTGCCCTCGCGACCCGTCCTCGAAAAAGCGGAAGAAAATGGATGGATGGACTAAATAATTGCTGTTTTTGGTTGACTATTATTAGTTTTTAAAAAATGAAGCAAATCTTACATATTTTGGGCCTAAATTAAGCATTTTCAAGCATAAAAATGTCTAAATAAACTAAAATACAAATATAAGGCATTCAGCTAATGCATTGAAAAACCCGTTGTGAGGTTGTATTCAACACTGATCACATTGATGAGACAACAGCCACCGCAGGAAGAAATTTCTGGAAAACCTGAAGTAAAAAACGAACTAGAAGGAACTCTCACAATGCTAACGTGAGTGAGTCTATGTCTTATTTCTTGTTTTTTAATATTATGTCTACTATATTGGGCAGTACAAGTGTAAAGGTGACTATAGGGGTGTAATTTCATGTCAAGAGAGCTCTAATAATGTTTTTAAAAAAACATTAACCCTTTTAGGCCTGGTGTTACATAAACGTAACATCTTGAGAACATCAGGGACAGGGCCAAAATACATCCATTCAACTATTTTACCACTTAAGCCCAATGCTACACATTTGAAACAAATAGTAGGTCCATCTATCGGTAGTTTGATGTCCTAATGCACTTATATATATGTTACAGAGTCTAAAATCACCCATTTTACCCCCCAAAAATTTGATTCCAGGAATGTGTTCATCTCTGTCCAAATAACCTGTATACAGCAGGAAATTATTTTAGAAATGTCTCAAATGCTTTCGTATCTACAGTAAGTGGGTTAAAAAGAAATTCTACTTTGCAAAAATTTACTTATCATGGTCGCATTCACACCTATGGACAAAGCGGATCAGAGCTAAAATTCGAAACCAGAAACTTCTTGCAGTGACGATGGCAAATGTCCTAAGTGTACTATTATTTCTGATTACTATATGAAAATAATGGTATGTTAGGTCAGTACATGATGTGTTGCACATGTAATTAACTTACACATGGGTGTACTTCCTGGCCCAGAGCGAGTCCCTGGGATCTCCTGACCGTTTTGGTCCACACACCAGCAGTGTCCTGTGCTGCCATGGCACTGCATGGCTTCATAGTTGCCATGCTCATCACAGGTGGGGATGTAATGTCCAACAGGTGGCCGTGGCCTTGGGCCAAAGTCAGTCACACCCAGAAGACTGTCTCTGTGGCTCTCGCATTGTGTTTTTGTCCTTTCTGAAAGCAAGCATAAGCATAGTGTCATTACATCCCTTTTCCTTGTATCATGTTTAACTACAGCAAAACTCCCGTAACCCACACATTCAGAGACAACTTAAAACGTACCAGCTGGCAGTGATTCATCTTGCAGACATCCCCCTCACACAGATGGGTGGAATAAACAATGGTGGGAATGTATTTTTGTAAATGTTGTATATTTGTATTTTTAAGTTTGTGTGCAGATCTAAGAAAACTATTACCACTGGCAAACTGGCTGCACTTCAGTGGCAGGCATCCAAAACAGAGCAGCTGGATGTTAGCAGACATAACAGAACACATGTTTCCTGTCAGTCCGCTGAGGACTATGAAATCACATTTGCTGTTGAACGCAACCGTCGGGTTTGTGAGTCAAAAATTAGCCACATCTTTTTAGACTTACCAGCAGAGCAGTAAAAGCCATCACCGTAGTAACCTGGCCTACACTGGCAGGTGAAGGACCCCTGGGTGTTGTAGCACACGGCGTCCTGGTGGCACCTGCCGGGCTGGCACTCGTCTGTGTCTTTAGTGGAAAAAGTGGAAAAAGAATATAAGAATTAAATGTGCTGAACCTCAGTGTTATGGTTGTGCAGAATAATTTAGGTCAGTGTGCGGAGAATCAAGCAAATACTTGGAAAGAAAAAAAACTATGAATGAGCCTTCCTGGGAAGAAGCCAAAAAAAGCTATACTCTGCAATGTCCATCTGTTTTCTATGTTTCGCTGTTCAGTTCCAGCAAATATATTGCGTAACCAAGCTCACTTCACCCACGCTCATGAGCAGATGGCGCAACAATTCAAGTTCTGTGTAATGAATTTGTGTCTCTGGGCTTTACCTTGGCAGACTCTTCCATCCCCTATGAACCCTGGAAGGCAAGAGCAGATGTAGGAGGAGCCTCCTGTGTAGCTACACTGGGCGCGCTCAGGAATGTCACAGGTATGAGTGCCCTCTTCACACGGGTCCACGGGTCGGCTAACCTCTGAAAGGGAAGGAGACCAGATAAATGCAGCTGAGTACATGTTTAGCAGAGGCAAAATGTCCAAACCTACTCCCAAAACAGCTGCTAAAAACCTGATTTCATCCTGTGGCCCATATTTTCCCGTGGTCATTAAGTTGTAACCCACTTGTATAGCAGTCAGAAAAGCTAATTATAAAAATTTTTATTTGAAAATGCAAGCGCTATATTATATTTTTCAACACAACTAAATATCCAAAGTGACATTATTTATAAAAATGAGAGGGAACTAGAATAATGCATGTATAAAATACAATAAGATGCACTACCAAGGAAGATACACATATATCAAAGAAGAAGATGAGATGACTAAATATACTGTATTTTCAAAATATCCATCCATCCATTTTCTTCCGCTTATCCGAGGTCGGGTCGCGGGGGCAGCAACCTAAGCAGGGAAGCCCAGACGTCCCTCTCCCGGCCACTTCTTCCAGCTCTTCCCAGCGGATGCCGAGGCGTTCCCAGGGCAGCTGAGAGACATAGTCTCTCCAATGTGTTCTGGGTCTTCCCCAAGGCCTCCTACTTGCCCTGAACACCTCCCAAGGAAGGCGTTCGGGAGGCATCCTAACCAGTGCCCGAGCCATCTCATCTGACTCCTCTCAATGCGGTGGAGCAGCGGTTCTACTCCGAGTCCCTCCCGGATGATCTCTCACCCTATCTCTAAGGGAGAGCCCAGCCACCCTGCGTAGAAAACTCATTTCGGCCGCTTCTACCCACGATCTTGTCCTTTCGGTCACTACGCAAAGCTCATGACCATAGGTGAGGGTAGGAACGTAGATCGACCGGTAAATCGAGAGCTTTGCCTTTTGGCTCAGCTCTCTGCAGACGCTGCACCAATCCGCCTGTCCATCTCGTGTTTCATCCTTCCATCACTCATGAACAAGACCCCGAGGTACTTAAACTCCTCCACTTGAGGCAGGACCTCATCCCCGACCCGGAGATGGCACTTCACCCTTTCCCGGGCGAGAACCATGGACTCAAACTTGGAGGTGCTGATTCTCATTCCAGCCGCTAACCGATCCAGTGAGAGTTGAAGGTCACTTCTCGATGAAGCCAACATGACCACATAATCTGCAAAAAACATAGATCAAATCCTGCGGCCACCAAACTGAAACTTCTTAACGCCCTGGCTGCGCCTAGAAATTCTGTCCATGAATGTAGTGAACAGAATCGATGAATGTAGTGAACAGAATCGGTGACAAAGGGCAGCCCTGGCGGAGTCCTATCCTCACTGGAAACGGGTCCGACTTATTGCCGGGAATGTGAACCAAACTCTGACATCGGTCATACAGGGAACGAACCGCCTGGATTAGGTGGTCCAATACCCCATATTCCCGGAGCACTCCCCACAGTATTCCCAGAGGAACGCGTTTGAATGTCTTCTCCAAGTCCGCAAAACACATGCAGACTGGTTGGGCAAACTCCCATGCACCCTCAAGGACCCTGCCGAGAGTATAGAGTTGGTCCACAGTTCCACGACCAGGACGAAAACCACACTGCTCCTCCTGAATCTGAGATTCAACTATCCGGCGGATCCTCCTCTCCAGAACCCCTGAATAGACCTTACCGGGAAGGCTGAGGAGTGTGATCCCACGATAGTTAGAACACACCCTCCGGTCCCCCTTCTTGTTCCGATCGGCCGCATCGACAATGCAGGCACCAAACATTGCCAACTCGGATTCAATGTCCGCTGCCTCCCTCGGAACATGGTCAAAGCTCTCCCATAGGTGGGAGTTGAAACTCCTTCTGACAAGGGACTCTGACAGGCGTTCCCAGCAGACCCTCACAATGTGTTTGGGTCTGCCCTCATCCTCCCCCAGAATCGGAACCAACTCACCACCAGGTGGCGATCAGTTGACAGCTCCGCTGTGACAGCTTAGTGACTGCCACAGCCGCAGACCGCTTGGCCTGCCGGTACCTGTTAGCTACCTCCAGAGTCCCATGGGCCAAAACGGCCTGATAGGACTCTTTCTTCAGCTTGACGGCATCCCTCTTAGATAGTGTCCACCAACGGGTTCTGGGATTACTGCCACGACAGGCACCGTCCACCTTACGGCCACAGCTCCGATCAGCCGCAACGACAATGGAGGCACGAAACATCGCCCACTTGGACTCAATGTCCGCTTCCTCCTTTGGAACTTGGTCAAAGCTCTCCCGCAGGTGATAGTTGAAACTCCTTCTGACAGGGGACTGCGCCAGACGTTTCCAGCAGACCCTCACAATGCGTTTGGGTCTGCCAGGTCTGACCGGCCTCCTCCCCCACCATCGGAACCAACTCACCACCACCTGGTGATCGGTTGACAGCTCCGCCCCTCTTTTCACCCGAGTGTCCAAAACATGTGGNCACCGCTCGGGTTAAGATCAGGGGGGCCGTTCGTCCCAATCACACCTCTCCAGGTCTCACTGTCGTTGCCAACACGAGCGTTGAAGTCACCCAGCAGAACAAGGGAATCCCCCGAGGGAGCACTCTCTAGTACTTCCTTTAAGGACTCCAAAAAGGGCGGGTATTCTGAACTACCGTTTGGCGCATAAGGGACAACAACAGTCAGGACCCATCCCCCCACCCGAAGGCGTAGGGAAACTACCCTCTCGTTTACTGGGTTAAACTCCAACGTGCAGGCTTGGAGCAGGGGGGGCAACAAGAATTGCCACCCCTGCTCGTCGCCTCTCATTGCCGGCAACACCAGAGTGGAATGAAGTCCAGTCCCTCTCGAGAGGACTGGTTCCAGAGCCCTTGCCGTGCGTTGAGGTGAGTCCGACTATATCTAGCCGGAATTTCTCCACCTCACACGCCAGCTCAGGCTCCTTCCCCGCCAGAGAGGTGACATTCCACGTACCGACAACTAGCTTCTGTAGCCGAGGATCGGACCGCCAAGGCCTCTGCCTCCAACCGGCACCCAGCTCTCTTTGCACCCGACCCCTTTGGCCCCTACAACGAGTGGTGAGCTCATGGGAGGGGAGACCCACGTTACCTTTTCGGGCTGTGCCCGACCGGGCCCCATGGGTGCAGGCCCGGCCACCAGACGCTCGCCATCGTGCCCCGCCTCCAGGCCTGGCTCCAGAAGAGGGCCCCGGTGACCCGCGTCCGCGCAAGGAAAAACGAAGTCCAATTTTATTATTCATCATCAGGATCTTTTGAGCCACTCTTTGTCAATATTTTCAAAATATTTTTATTAAAAACAACAAAACAAAATCAGACATTGGCTGTAGTTAAAATATTTTTTGACCGTGGATTCTGACAAACCAGTTAAGAATTGTTGGTATAAACTACACTCGCTGTCCACAATATTAGGTACACCAGTTGTATACCAATTGTTTCTAATATTAAGTACACTCAAAGAAAACCAAATAGTTTTATTTTATTTATATTTTTTCATGTATTTATTTGCAATTTGAATATTTTAGCGCAAACATTTAGCAGGTAGGTCAACAAATAAAAACTCTTGGCTCCAAATCATTACCCAAACCAGCTCTAGAACTGTATGATTTCATCTGAAATCTACTTCTGAAACGTTTTGTAAAAATTTTGTCAAGTAGTTTATGCATGATCTTGCACAAAACGCAGATAATGAGAAGTTTGATACAGGAAAGTGCAAAATATAACCACAACAAGAAGCACAACTCAATCCAAACTAAGCATTTCTTTGTAAAGGTGACATGTTATAATACAGCGCTATCTGTCTGACACAAAAAATGTTACATTGACCTGTTAACCATCTACCTACTTACCTATGCAATACATCCATCTTCTATACCGCTTATCCTCATTAGGGTCACGGGGATGCTGGAGCCTATCCCAGCAGACTTTGGGCGAGAGGCGAGGTACACCCTGGACTGGTCGCCAGCCAATCGCAGGGCACATATAGACAAACAAACATTCACACTCACATTCATACCTATGGACAATTTAGAGTCACCAATTAACCTAACATGCATGTTTTTGGAATGTGGGAGGAAACCGGAGTACCCGGAGAAAACCCACACACGCACGGGGAGAACATGCAAACTCCACACAGAGATGCCCAACGGAGATTTGAACCCAGGTCTTCCAGATTTTCTGACTGTGTGGCCAATGTGCTAACCACTCAGCCACCGTGCGGCCCCTATGCAATACATACACACTAAAACCCCTTTCACAAGACTGTCCAACGTGAAACAACGCAGCTTCCGTGTAGGAAATATCAAACATTTCATAAGGTCAGTCTAGTTCTCACCAACACACGTCTGCCCATCATTGCCAAACTGATATCCGTCTTCGCATTCACAGCGGAAAGTGCCGGGCTGGTTGTTGCAAATAGCATGTGAGCCACAGATCTGAGGAGTCTCTCTGCACTCGTCAATGTCTGATGGAGATAAGAACCAATAAGCACATGTTAAAAATGAGCACGTTAGGTCTGAACTGTGAAATCAGGATATGTTCATTATCATCTTTTAATATCAGATGACTGGAGATCAGAGAAGAGCGAGTAAGTACACCTCCTAATTACAAATGTTTTGAGATAGCATCTGTCTGAAATATATCCTTCCTCTATGTACTGTATGTCCCTCGGAGCGCTTCCTGTCTGTACAGCGCCGGTTGGAAAGGGAATTATTAGAACCAGATCTTACAAGCATGGGCTCGGTTGTTAAAAATTTGGCATTCCCCCTGCTAATTAACAACGTTGTTGTCAGTTGCCTGTGGTGAAAATGCTGTGAAACAGAAACGTACGGTAGTAGACAACCCCATAGTATCCCACAATTTGAAATGTAGTCAATCTGCCAGTTGGCTAAACACATTTTCATCAAGCCGTTGTAATAATAATAAGCAGAAGAAATAGTCAGTATATATGCCAGTCATTATGCACACTTTTTTCATCGTGATGTTTCTCAGTATGCCAATTTATATAACACAATGTACAAATGAGGTAAATACTATTTCTTATCATTTATGCGTCTTTTTTAATGTTTTTAGAGGGCAGAATGTTGTATATACTACAATAATCCCTCATTTATTGTTGTTAATTGGTTGCAGACCAGACCGTGATAAGAGAATTTCCATGCAATAAGATTCCTTATTTTTAAATTGAATATGTTTGTAGTTAGAGCCTTGTACACATTTTTATGACCTTGTAAATTATTTTTTTAAACATTATTAGAGCCCCGTAGACAATGACGTGACACCGCTTTTACATGGTCAATTTTACACTCATATTACCAAATATACTGTAGTAGACACAATAACAAAAAATAAGCCATTTAAGACATAATTAAGAATTGTGCATTGCTACAAATGGGTTACGGTACTTCCAGGAGCTGAGTCGGTGGTGGACATGAAGTCACGTCAGGGGTTCAGAGTGGAGTTCTAGCTTGGTGTCGGTTATGGTTGCAACAGTAGCCCATGTTTGATTATTGTGCTTGAGATCATTTAAAACTGCAATAAAAGCTGTTGGTCCAGTGATCAAGTCTGACGCTTGTGTGTCTTACCGAACACAGCAGTGACCAGTGTGGAATACTATATATCATCACAAAGTCTTTCAATGAATCTTCTGAAAGCCTTATATTTGTGATTTAATTGGAGACTCTAAATTCTCCATAGGTATGAATGTGAGTGTGAATGGTTGTATGTCTTTGTTTGTCTATATGTGCCCTGCGATTGACTGGTGACCAGTCCAGGGTGAACCCCGCCTCCTGCCCAAAAGCAGCTGGTATAGGCTCCAGCATATCCGCGACCCTAATGAAGATAAGCGGTATAGAAAATGGATGGATGGATAGTTAATTTTGCCATTTGGAAATAATCCAACCATTTGCTATGCTGCTTATCCACGTTAGGGTCGCGGGGGCTGCTGGAGCCTATCCCAGCTGACTTCAGGTGAGAGGCAGGATACACCCTGGACTAGTCGTCAGTCAATCACAGGGGCACTTGCAGATACTTTAAGCAAAACATACGTTTAATTAAGTATGCATATATTTTTTACTGTTTAAGCAGCTGTACTCAAACGCAAAATAGCATGATTTATTAATATATTTTTGAGAAGCAGTAAGAGAGCAAAGCCACAAGATTAAAAACGCAAAGTAGCAAGGGATTATTGTGTCTGGGCAAGCATTGCTGAAAATTTGCATTTCAACGTGGACATAAATACAAATAGTTCGACTGCTCAGTGCCAATGCTTTGCAACTTTGTTCTCGCAGATTGTCGTTTGCAGTACCAGAGATGATTCTTGTTTGGATGAACGTCAAAAAACAGAAAATTCACAAGAAAATGTTTAAGTGGCAGAGCAACAAAAAAGTGTGGCAAAATAGGAGATTTTCTTATGGAAAATGGGAGTATTGCTTGCTCCTACCATAACATGTGCGTCCATCACCATTAAAACCAGCAGCACACTGGCAGGTGAACTTCGTCCCGTCTCCAGGCCGACAAACAGCATTAGTATCACAGCCATGTCTACCAGTGAAACACGGGTTTTCCTCAGGCTGTCCTCCTGAGAAGGGAAGTGTACTTTTAGAACATAGGGTTTGATTAGGAAGGAAATGAGCTTTGGCCACAACAGGAAGGCAACCATCGTTTTCATGACCTCACCATTAATGTCTCCTATCTTGTTGCTCATGGCGAAGCGGATGAGTTGATTATTGGGGTCGTACATGACAAAGACCTGGTCCACACTGAGCATCTGCGTGGGTCGCATATCTCTTAGAGACTCGTCATGCTGGCAACTTTGGAAGGAGATGGTCTGACGCCACTGAAACATCCTCGTCTCAGTGGAGCCATCGGGCAAGTTCACCGCATAGTTCCGAGTAGAGGAAGAGGTGATCACTGAAATGAAATGAGCATTCTTCTGATACGTTTAAATGCAGGTGTTTTCAATTTGTGGCACAGTGAGCCTCCTCTCAGAGAATATATTACAGCTGGGGACTCTGCAGCTTCCTGAAAAAGTACAATTCCTCAGGAAAATTTGTTTCCTTGTTTTCTTTGCTATCTCATGGTAGGGACTAAGATCAGCATCATTGAGGTTAGCTTAACAAGTTGGGGAAATCCTGGTTGAAATGTATAAATGTGGTGCAAATGAGCATTGACATTACAACTGAGTATTGTCTTACAGTTGTTGCTGTACTGGTAGATCTCAGAGTACGGTTCAACCTGCACGGTAGAGTCACGAGGCACCTCAGGGACTCTGCCCTCCAGGGTAGTGCTCACCGCAAGGTGGTCGTGTTCGTCAAAGCCTTTAAACTCCTGCCTGATAGTCAGTTTTTCATTCCCAGGCAGGAAGGTGACCTCAGCCTGTCGTGTGAACACTCCCCCTACAAGACAAGGGGGTTCAACTTTAGCTGCCTCCCCCTCGAGGATCAACTGACGTAATTTAGGGGATTTCAGCTGAAGCAGTCATGAATTTTTGTCTCACCAATGACGCTGAAGCCGTTCTTGAAGCCGGGCTGCTCCAGAGCAAAGGCCCATCCAATCACACCACCCATGGCTGACAGTGGCAGCAAGGAGGGGCCAAGGCTGTGAGGGATGTCACTGATGGCCACATAGGAGCGTCCATCATTCACCACCACGTACGAGTGCAAATCGTTGCTTTTGAACCTCTCTGGAGTGGGGGAGTTGCCTACATAGACTTGTCCCTGAACTTTACCGTTCATCCTCTGTGGCTTTCCTGGAAAGCATAAGAAAAGACAGATAGTACATACTAAACACCTTTATTTGCTACTTCATAGAAACAATCAGGAGAGTTATATTGACTGAACACAATTAGTCGGTTAAATATCAGTGTTATAGAAAAAAATGCCCAGTTGTGGAGTGGAGGTGATAAATTGGGATAAAAGATTTGAGACTTTAGACCAGGGTTGTCCAAAGTGCGGCTCAGGGGCAATTTGCAGCATGCTGTTTTTATTGGCCAACATCACATTGTTAAAGTATAATTTAGCAAGAAAACTAATAAAAACAAACAAAAACCAGTAAAAAAAAATGAGAAATCATCAGTAGGTTTATTTTTAGTAGCATTCAGTTGCAATATTGCAATATTAAGGAAAAAATACATTATTTGTAGTGCCATAATAAGACAAACGACAAATGACAAAAAAATGCCAAAATACATTTCAAAGCAATTCAAAATATTTAGTGTTAAATGCTTTATTAACGCTTACTTTAGCCAGTAAGTGAGACCACTGGTTTTGTAACAGGGGAAAACCTAAATGTACTGATCCGTTGCGCGTAGTGCTGTATTTTGTTCCCTGTGTCCATTTGTGTCTTGCCCAGACGGTTGTGTTTTCGCCAATCATTCTCCTCCTTCTTCCGTCTAGTCCAGGTGTGTTTTTGTGCGTGTAATTAGTCTGTGTATTTAATTGTGTCTGGTCTTTGTTTGTCATTTGTGGTCAATCACCTCCTGTCTAGTCTTGATCCTTGCAGTCTTTTGTGTGCTATGAACTTCCCAAGTGGGAAATTTGTGTATTTGGATGCATAGTAGCAGAGTACTTTGCATTAAAACTATTTTTGTTGCATTTCATCGTTCCTTTAATTCCTTCCCTGCGCTTGGATTTCTCTTCCTTTTACAGAGCAAAATTTTAATCAGAGACATTTATTTCCGAGCTTCTAAGAAAGTTTGGTAATGTTTTAGAGTTTTGCTATGCTTCTCAAAGTATTGTAAATAATCGCACACCATTGCAAGCCTTCATAGTTAAATCTATATTTTCCTTTGCTGATAGACTTAGAGAAAATGGCAGTTCTACCGCCTCATATTGAGACATGAGCGGTTCATTTAGAACACCCACTGGAGCCTATCCCAGACGAGAGGCAGTCCACACCCTTGAGTGGTTGACAAGCCAATAATATGGCTTTATGATTCATAAATTCCAAACTTAACAGCACTAAATGACTACTCTGTGTTGTGACATGAACTGTAGCCATACCCTCTGCCACACACTGTATCCCGTTGCCGTAGAAACCAGGCCTGCAGTGGCAGCAGTAGCCACTGGAATGGTCCCTGCAGTCACCAAACTGAGAGCACTTATTTCTGTTGTTTGCGCAGGTCCCGAGGTTGTATGAAAACACTAAACAATGGAAGATCATAAGACTATGACAACAAAATCATGCAGCAATTAGTGGTATTCCTCCTCTTCCTGACTCACCATCTACATTTATGTCAGTGTCGTCTACCACCACCACCACTTCAGAGTTATCGGGTTGTTGTGGCTGGTACTGAACGGGTTGGACATCGATCGCCTCCCCTTCAGGCTCAAAAGGAGGGTACTCCACTTGTTGTCCATTAGTAAAAACTCGCCTGTCATCGGGTGCTTCTTCAGGGACGTCAGTGAACACCTGAGGAGTAGCCTCAGTGGGCAAGTCACTCACCTCACCTGGAGCCACATTGGTAAAATACGGAGAAGTTCCAATCTCATACACCCAAACACCCCTGAGGCCTGAGTTGGTCTGCCTGTGAGAGAGAAAACGCATTTTAAATACATTATTTGATCAGCAGTTATTATTCTTACTTGCTTCTTGACTTACTCAGCTAAAGCGCTGATGGATGCGGCATCGTCAGCTGTGATGCGGTAGTATGGGCCCTGACTGGAAAACAGGAAACCCTGGACTAAGCCTTTACTGAAGCCAGCATGCAAGATGACACTGGTGTCTTTTACAGGACTGGTGGTATACTGTATGCCATCTCTGGGATACAGGAGTATAGCATTTGAAGCGGTCTCCAGTGCTGCAATTACCAGTTGGAAGGTGTTTCTCTGTAAAGGAAGGTTGCGGAAATGAACTGTGTTGTCGGAAATGACGTGACAATAACCAAACAAGCACTGTAGTTGGTGCCGTTTTCCTTTTTCTTAATAATAGGTATTACAAAACCTACGGTGACAGACATGGGGCAGAAGCCCAGCAATGTCCAAAAGCTCCAAACAGAGAAATGACCACAATGAGCATGGTAAAACACACGGAATGGGAAAAGATTGCAAATTAAAATTGCTGGAATCACATACATGCAGCAGGCTCGAAAACAAATGAAAATGCTGCAAATCCCAAGAACACATGCAAACCCTCAAAACACATGCTTAAAGTGAAATTCTGTAATTTGACCAAACAAAACAATGCATTTGTTTTTGATACTGCAGTCCCTGAGTCCTGAGTCATTTGTGAATTAAAAGGAAACCGTGGGCGCTGCCTACCCTATGGGTGTTTGCCTCCGGTTTAACTAAACAAAAGCATTTTCAGATGCTAATTTGATAATGAGGCTGGTTTTGGTGGTGACATTTAAATGTCTTCCTTTTTGAATTGAAGTAAAAAGTGTTGAGTATGTTTTCAAATGGCTTATTGCGTCCCACCACATATCTCCACATCCAGACATCACTTCGAGCCTCACTTTCTGGTCGACGCTATCTCCTCTGCTTTGATGTTCACCGCGGGCGACATCTACCCAGGTGATCACCACAGCATGGGTGGGACTGACTTCTTTGTCGTCCGGGAAGGCCCTGTTGATTTGCTCCGCAGCTCGACGCAGCACGTCGGGGCTGCTGTCTTGACGGAAGAAAACCTTGCCCACGGCGTCACTCGTGTCCAGATCTCCTTGGAGAGCTGCAATCATTCCAAACTGTGCTGGCATTTTGCCAAGATAGGTCGATTCGCTTTTGGGTTCCGCTGTGGCAACAAAACCATTGGTGTTGATCTGAAATGAGATGTTTGACAAAGTTAAGAGTTTGACTAGGTTGGAAATATCCAGGACAGAGATACGTGACAGAACTGTGACCCACTTTGATCTTTATCCCAAACTCATTAGACTAATGATCCCAGTCTGCTGCTACGTGCCTCAGTAATGAACACGTGAACAAGATGCCATCTGACAGAGCTTTTACACTTACGGTTAACATGTGAGGCATATAAAATAAGAGGAGCTGAGCTCATGTCAAAAACACACGCAGACGCCCTCGGCACATGGGGCTCCTCCACTTCCTGATGGGGGGGGTGGACAAAAACGCTACGTTTCCTGTCCTTGCCCCTGACGAGCAGTCCCACAGCGCCTGAAGACTCCACACTAATCTTCATTACAGACACTTCCTGGTCCAAATGGAAGATAAAACTGGCAAATGTCTCTGTGTGATTGTGATCTTAAGTGCCATGCTATACTACCAAGGCAAGTAGAACAGAGGCATGTGTGCCATGTATGTACGGAGGTGTGAGCGCTCCCCTTAGTAGCACCATCCCATCTGCTACATTTACAAAAACATTTTAATTGGAGGTGACAAATAAGTTGATTGAGAAACCCACCCGGAGTTTGTTAAAGAAAGACATTAAATATGAATCCTTACATTGGGACTCCCATTTCCCAGAAACAACCTGCTACTGCAGGAATGTCCAGAATGTTTAAATTGAAGGATTCCTGGGAAGAGGCTGAAACCACTCCAATGCCTGTCAATATGTAAGACCAGGGGCAGGCAATTATTTTGACTCATGTGCCACATTGGGTTGAAAAAATGATAAAATCCACTAATACATTTTATTTTTACAAAAAAAGTTAATAAAGAATGTGTTGTGACCCAAAAAGGTCCCCTGGGCAGCACATTGGCCCCCCTTGCAAAAATTAGCTGTGTCCAAGTTTCAGGTATGCTAAATGATTCATATAGTTCTAGAAATACAGTTATTAGTATTAGTGTGACAACTTGATTCAACTTGTTACTTATAATATAGGCCGCACGGTGGATGGCACATGGTGGGTGGCATGTTGGCCTCACAGTCAGGAGGTTCAGGGTTCGAATCTCCGTTGGGCATGTTCTCCCAGTGCGTGCTTGGGTTTTCTCCGGGTACTCTGGTTTCCTCCCACATTCCAAAAACACGCATGTTAGGTTAATTGGCGACTCTAAATTGTCCATTAGAGTATGAATGTGAGTGTGAATGTTTGTCTGTCTGCCCTGCGATTGACTGGCGCCCCGCCTCCTGCCCGGAGTCAGCTGTGATAGGCTCCAGCATACCCGTGACCCTAATGATGAAAAGCGGTATAGGAAATGGATGGATGCATATCCATATAGGAACTACAGGCTGCAAATGGCCACTGGGCCAAAATTAGGACATTGTTTAAAATGACTGAAGACAAGTTGTGTGTTGGAGAAAAGTAAAATAAATGAAAGATGTTGTTTGTAGTCTTCCATTGATTAAAAAAAGTACTTTTCCTAATTATTGAGTGTTGTACCTTATTTTCTTTGCACGTGCATTACAACTGAAACAAATATGCAGCCCTTTTCTTTGACAAAAGCAGAATGAGGGAATATAAAGGGCTGCTTGTCTGTCCAGAACAATGATGCAGCTTTCATATAAATTTGGCAATTGCATTTTTTGGACATTCATATGCTCCACAGAGAAACTTCAAATACATTAAAAAAACAGCATAGAAGTATTACATGTTATTATTTTACACTAAAACAGACTGTGAGAGCATATCTTTGCAGGCAGACGCTTTTGCGGTCATATATAGTAAAAGATTGCAAAAAACCCCACAAGCATGTGTGGGGTACTTTGGGCTCGGGGTCAACAGAAAAAATGATAACCTCAGGCCATAAGAATGTGAGGACACATACATTTCTCACGATCCCATGATAGGAAAGTCAATATTTATCAAGGAAAGCGTTATTACCCTATTCATGTATGTGTTTTGCCATCTCCTTTGCATTATTATTGTAACTTAAATTGCGCATGAATAACCAGTAGTGCGTAATTGCGCAAGAGCAGTGAGCAGTCCGATTTAACCATGAGAAGGCGTGTCTATTACTTTAATGCAATTGTGTTTGTACTTACAAAGATGCTGTCAAAAGTGCCATCATAAAACAATACTGGCTTCTCCAGTTCAAGCCTGTGCGTCTGGTCATTGCCTGCCTCCAGTAACTGGTCTCCTGCGCTTGCACCGAAAGGGAAAAAGTCCTCTGTCGTTATGCTCTGCGCCGACGCCACAAATCCGACTAAAGTGACACAGACGAGCCAACAAGCCATTGCTCGTCTTCTAGAGGGGAGTCTTAGAGTCTGCGTTGAGTCCAGACCACCACCACGCCAGGTCCACGGTGGAGAGTGACGCCCGGGTTCCTGTGAGGAAAGTTCAGGCAAAGTTTGTAGGACTTGGGGCGGAGCAGAGGTGGGGGGTGGGGGTGCGCTCAGGGGCTCCTTTCATCAAACAGCAATACTAGAAAAGGAAATGAGAGAGAGGGTCCTGGCTGATACTTAAAGCAGATTCCTGAAGTGGTGCTTTTTGCAAAAACACATTGGATTTTTTTTTTTAATATTTGCAACACCCTGCGATTGACTGGCGACCAGTCCAGGGTGTACCCCGCCTCTCGCCCAAAGTCTGCTGGGATAGGCTCCAGCATCCCCGTGACCCTAATGAGGATAAGCGGCAAAGAAAAAGGATGGATGGATATTTGCAACAACAGAAGCCGTGAATCATGTTCACTTCATGTCTAATTTGTTGCTACCACTGCAGAATCACCCACCTCCGTTGGCATTGGTGAATTGTCAAAATAAAGCATCCACTGTGTGTGGGAGATCCACACTGAAGCCATATTAGTGCATTTGGAGACAAGCCAGAGGCCCATCACAGCACTGACATCAGAGCATGGACCAGTGCGCGCCAACAGAACATCACGACCGCTCTGATTGAAACATTGCTGTATGTGCAGTACTAGATGTCAGAGCACTGAGCCATATACACTCCACATGCAAGTTGGGGTACCGCAGTGGTTCTACTCTCTATGCATGGCCAGTCATCCACACGGTGGATGTGTTTACCTCAGCTACATGGAATATGAATATGCCTTTTAACTCATTACTACCAGTCCTCAGTGACCCCAACATATTCTCTCTATGAGGGTAAGTGATGCAACATTTTAAAAGTGTTTACAGTACATCAAGGTTACTCAAGTGTACTGCAAACGCAGCAAAAGTAAATGATTTGATGACTGAGACAGCTTTATGCCCAAAGTTTACATTCAATGGCAATGTCAGGTCCTTTATAGAGCAAAGAACCATATTTGGTAAACGTATGTTGGGAAGTGGAAGTGGCTGCCTCACTATGGCCTCACCATGAACCAGCCAATCAGTACAGAAAAGTTTGGACAATGAATGACTATGATGTTATACATCCAGTTGCACTTCAAATTATACATGCCTTATTCTATTATTTATCCCCTACTCTAAATTACACCTGCTGGCAAACTGTACAAACCTTAGAAGGTTGGTCATTTTTCAAGAAATAGCTACTAAACAGCACATACTAGTTGCATTGAGGTAAACTACTGTAAGTTTATAAATGTCACAAATAACTATAAACTCCCATTTACAATGGGAGTTTAATCATTTTATAATTGTAGTTACATACGTAAATAACATAATACATTTTTTAAAAAATCAAATCGATAATTTATTCATAACAAAAAAATAAAAACAGTTCACAAATTATGCCCTGCGATTGACTGGCGACCAGTCCAGGGTGTACCCCGCCTTTCGCCCAAAGTCTGCTGGGATAGGCTCCAGCATCCCCGTGACCCTAATGAGCGGTATAGAAAATGAATGAATGAATGAATGAGTTCACAGATTAAGTAACTACATTTAAAAAGCCCTGAGAGTAGTGCAATTTTAATTTTCCTTTAAAAGTGTTATAATGCAAATCCATAACATATTTTGATCTTTTGAGACCCCTGTTTTTCATTTTGTTCCATTGGACACCTGTGAGCCATTCATAAAACATGATTTCCTAAACTTTATAACAGCAACACTGTCATCTTGTGGCCAATGTGTGTACTCTGAGTGAGGCATTAGAAAGAAGAGTTTATCCATCCATTTTAGTGTAGGTAAAGGTAAGCTATAGAGCCTATGGTAGCTCACACATATAACACACACCAGTGGTTCTCAACTGGTTTGACTGTGGATGCATCATCACCCTTCAATGACAACCAAATTGCGAACTTTTTTTCAACCCTAACTTCTCAAATATATTATTTTTTAATAAATAACATGATGATTTATATAAATTTAAATGGACTGTTTGCAGCAGCATTGTGGTTGCCTAAGGGGCGGTCACTTTTGAGCATGTCGCAAGCATTATATATCCCGTCCTCTTCCCACTCAAAGCATGTAACACACATGCGCAGGAGCCTTTTGTTAAGCGCTGGCGGACAGTCCCTTTAATGACAAGGTACTGCAACATAACACTGTGTAGAAGAAGAAGAAGAAGTTTACAATCACAAGTTAACAAGTCCAGTTGCTTTGATTCAACACTCATTAGGTATGTTAATTAATAATAATTCTTCCGTAGACCACCCTTTTGCCTGAGTCGGTAGTAGAACTGAGCATGAAATACCTCCCTAAACCTACCTGGTTGACTTTATAAGGAGTACGCAACAAAACGTTGGCTTTTGCTTTCTCCAGCAGATGACGGACGGCGTGGACTGAAGTCCACACTCAATGTCCTTCCCCTCCCGTGCAGGCTTGACCAAGTCACCCATAAACACAACAATCAAGTGAAGAGCAATGACATTCAGGGACATTGGTTCATTATACTATTTTTTTGGTAAAGACCCCACGACCCACTGAAAACTGCTTTGTGAGTTGCAGCCCACCATTTGAGAATCACTGGTTTACACCACTCACATTCACATTTGCACCTGCAAGTAAATGTATGCTAAGTACTTAAGGCAGCTCTCCCCAGGAAAGATTGAAATATAATATATAATATAATACTTATGTAACAAATGCAGCCAGACTTCAGCTTCTTAACACCACTTAAAATGACAGCAAAATATTGAGACTCCACCAAGTCTGATTGCAAGATTCAGAGTCCAAAGTGCTATCCTTTACACCACAGAACCCTGCTGATGTCTTTCTTGGACATGGGTGGTGTCACAATGGTGTTGATTGTATCCATTGTATCCTAACGATTGTCATCTGACACCACTGAAGAGCCAACCATTTCTGTCTGGACATGCCTCCTCTTTTAGAGGATGAATAGATTGGATACTCCACCAAACTCTCAGACAACAGATGCCTAAGCTAGTCTGACTGGTGTGCGTCCCACCTGGTCTTTGAGCATGAACTGATGATACCTGCTCGGATAAGAGGCAAAACATCTTTTAAGATAACCTGAACACTCCAGTTGCATTCTAGAGAATGCCCTTAGATGACAATGACCCGTAGGAATGAGAATATTCAAAGGCAATTGTGTTGAGTAGGGATGTCCGATATTGGCTTTTTCACCAATATCCGATATGCCGATATTGTCCAACTCACAAGTTCTGATTCCGATCAACAGATATTGATATGCGTAACATTGCATATTTTCTGTCGTGGAATTAACACATACCTGTTGTGAAGCAAATGAATACATTATCAGAAATTAGGTTGTTGATGTGGCAGTAAACAACATTGTACAACATTGTAAAACATCTAAGAAATACAGTATTTACGATTTGGCATGACAAACCTAAAGTTAGTCAGGTATAGTGCGAGCAAGATTGTTACTAGCCAATGACCTCATCACCTCATCAAACTGCTTCAGATGCGGGTATTGTTTAGGAGCTTGAAAATACGGCAACCCACAGACATGTACACATATAGCATTTTTAAAAATCGGTTTTCATTACATGGAAAAAACCTAATACAGATATTACATTTTTATGCCAACATTGTATTCGATAATGCTGGTGGATAATATTGGTGCACCCAACCCCTATTTGTAACAAAGCCAGTTATATTAACACAATATGCAGCCTGTTAGACATTATTCCATTCCATTCCATTTTTTTCCGCTTATCCGGGTCTGGGTCGCGGGGGCAGCAGTTTCAGTAGGGAAGTCCAGACTTCCCGGTCTCCGGCGACCTCTTCCAACTCCACCGGGAGGACACCAAGGCGTTCCCAAGCCAGCTGTGAAACATAGTCCCTCCAGCGTGTCCTAGGTCTTCTACGGGACCTTCTCCCGACTGGGCATGCCCGAAACACCTCACCAGGAAGGCCCCCGGGAGGCATCCGGACGAGATGCCCGAGCCACCTCAACTGGGTCCTCTCGATGTGAAGGAGCAGCGGCTCTACTCTGAGCTCCTCCCGGATGGCCGAGCTCCTCACCCTATCTCTTAGGGTGAGTCCAGCCACCCTA